>JABFQD010000462.1:0-25992 GCA_022817045.1 Psix sp. ZL-2020
AGTTACGATTAAGAAAAACCAATTCATTTTCGATTACTTTATGAGGAGAAAAAAACAATACACAAGCAACGATGTTGTTATGACATTTTACCACCCGAATAATGCTTCAGAATCTAGTTCAATTGTTATCACTATTTAACTGTCCTGTTTGCTCTATATAACATCCGTTCTCGAACGCAATTAATCTTTGAACATTCCTCTCACACGTTCATTAAATAAAAACACAAAACGTCACATCGCATTTTCCTTGAAAGAAACGAATATCCATAATAATAAAAACTGATACCATAGAGACGACGCGACAGCTCTCGCTGATGGCGGAAATTCAAGCTGACGTCAACGGAGTTATATTTCATGCAGAATCCGGAATTATTTGTACGAAATACATTGTCGTTACGTTTGGCAAATAAAGCCACAACGAAGCATTCAAATCTCATATGACAACAGACCTAACTAATCTAACTACGTCCATCTTACTCGTTTCATCATTAGAAATCAAGGGTGCAATGACTACGATTTTTTGAGAGGAAAACAACGCGCGCAAATAGCAGTATAAACACGCGAGACATCAACGAAGATAAGCAACGTAAAATGTAGGCGACTCGCGCAAATGTTTATTTTTCACCGGCAACTTCGCAACCGTGCACGCGAGTAAAACATCCTTCAGGGGCAGCGAGCGGGCGCAGACATCCTGGAGACTTGAGGGCGACATTAATAATAATGTTTGTGCATGCAGTCGCGCGTAACTTAACGTGCTCGAGCAGTCGCTTTGACGTCTACCAAAACGCACTCTTATTTTCCGGGCCCTTTCTGCTTCGTCTAATTACATGGAATAAGAATTCGCCGACCTTATCGTCGTCGCACATTCGTTACGAGCTCGTAAAACATTTACTGCTCGAATTCATAAAATCAAAACTGACAACACGTTTACAACTGTCGATCGAACGTCATTTCTAGCCCCCGGAATACAAATATTCCAGTGGTTCAACAGGCAACAAAAATAAGCCGCTGTGAATTATTATAGTTAACTGAAAAAAAGACAAATCGCATTGACGATATTCGTTTAAATGATGTCACTTTGCACGCGAGAGCACGCGTTGACTTGTGACGTCAATCGTTCCGTTTTATTTCGTACGAGTTTGTACAAACAACTCGCAAGAAATAACTTGTCCGATTCGTCATAAACGTTACGTTGATTAATTCCGGCGTACCAGTGACGCGCTAATGTTTCTTGTATACAAGTCACTCACATTTTGAACTGTTCTTATTTTATGTTCTGTGTTACAACGTACTTTTTTATGTTCATGAGAAATTTTTCTTAAATTAGCGTAGTATATTAAAAAGTAACAAAAATGGGACAATCTTTTCTCGCATGAACTCATTTCGTAATAATTGTTTAGTTCTTGCAAAATGTTCACTATTTTGAATAAGATTCGAAATTAAAAAATTATATGTAATCAATTTTGCATCATGGTAGTGTAAGTAAAAAGACAAAGAATTCCAGTTTTTATTAGTAATTTATTTTTAATTTGGATGATTCGCAAAAAACAATAAGTTATGTTTATAATTTGAAAATTCATCTGTTTTTCTAACTGCAAACATTTTACTCAGTAGTAAGCTAGCTGAAAGATGAAAATTTTCTTCGCGTCACTTGCAACTCCATAGCAACCATTACGCCATTACTTGTATAGCTTTAGAATTATTATTTTTTTACAAGACTGCAGATGTCACGTGTCAGAATCACGTGACACATGATTTTGTTGTGTACGTTTATTTACGCTGACGTTTATCGAGCATGAAATTGGCGTTCTCATGACGAACCTCGTCATTTTCGTGATACGCGACGACATTTTCTGTCTGCACTTGGCCTTAAAGTCACCGGTACAATGTATTCGTAGATCTGACATAGTCACGCAGGTACAGACACTTGTACATTGTGATGACATTCTTGAACCCGAGCCATCTGCTACGAGAATCCAAAGCAACACTGCGAAGCGCGGCCATAATTATAACTCCTCGTAATATTCACTCCTATTTTATGGCCCAAACGCATTATTTTGAGGCCCGCAGAAACGCATTTTCCAGTGCCGTGAAGTTAGTCACTTTCAAGAAATGGCAACGAAATTAATTTGGCGACTCAAGGCGGATATAAACGTTTGAAAATATTTACGAACGTCGCACTCGAGCCAATGCTACAGCTGTTTTGATTAGAAAAATCACTCGTTTATAAATATATAATATCAATTTCAAATGGTTTTTTTGTGAAGTTAATTTACTTTTATGGTTCGTTATTTTCAAAAAAAAAAAAAAAGAGAAGTATAGTTGGCAGATATTTTGGAACTGTTTTGTTTCGTGTTGTTTTATTTTTGTAAATAATTCAAGTCTTTGTGTACGAAGGTAGTTTAACATTGAAACGAGAAAAATCACTGTAATACTGTAAGCACCTAAATATTAGAGTTATTCGTTACATCAGTGGATCGTATTTTTATCGTATGATATATGTTACAGTAAATTATTTATAAAATAGTACAGCTATAAATATGAATTTACGATATGCATAATTATTCGCGTGTATCCTCGAATCATTCACTCAGAGTAACTGTGTTACATTTATGCCTACAAAATAAAAGAGTGTCACTTTACGGAATACAAGCATCATTTATAATTTATTAGTCGCACTTTTATAAAAGTTCACTTGCGTTTGCTCAAAACTGACGTCGAAATCGAACATTTTCTTATCTGAAAAAACTCTGTAATAACTTTTACATATTCAAAAATATATATATCTAAATTCCAACTTTCTTATTTTGTTAACATACCCTCTCACTTACATAGCAGATCAGTCACAGTTCGCGAAAGCTTTTTCGTGTTCCTCTTCACGGTGTTTATATTGTTGACGTTATAAGACATTTTCTTTAATCAAATATAGATCAAGGTTTTATCTTGTTGGCTTGTGCAACACCCCGCATATTCTCTTCCTCCGGAAAAGGCATATTAAAAAAAGTTTTTCTTACATGCGCAGTATGATATCGTGCTTTAGAATAAGATGATCTTTGAGGTCGGGTTTTTATCAAACAAATATCACATTTTTCATCGTAAGAAAGTGAAAATTGATATTTTAAAATACTTTTTCTATAAAATTTATTTTCAGTTCGCTTCTTTCTGAGGTATTCTGCCTCTCTTTAATAAAGATCTAACACGGCAGTTTGCAAAGAAGATCAACGAAAACTCTTTCGGAAACAAACTTGAATATATAATAGGTCATCAAACTTCTTTTAAAAAATTGTGGAAAAAATTATTTACGACTACATATAAATTTCACATTTTATGATGCATGTTTTATTAATATAAAGCAGAAGCGTTACAAGGTACTACTATAAACGCGATTCACATTAAGACACTTTACAACATCGAAATATAATCTGTTTTTAATACACGCCCAAAAAAATGTACATAAAAATACACAGATTGTTGATCGCACAAATCAACAGATAGTACAATTTTTCACGATAACATATTCAATATAATCTATGTGGAATATTATTCAGCAGCCATTTAATCCCTTTTTCACAGTAAATATTTTACATTCTAAGTAAAAATGTATACAGATCTCTATAAATGTGGTTCGCATAAGTCATACAAAAACCATCAACCAAGACGAAGCCATTTATGTGACATAAATGTGGGATAAATGTCACTGTGTATATGCGATACATGTAGCATTCAACGACCATAAATCAATTCATATATGAGCTATTTATAAATTTACATTCATATATATGCTATTTATAGTACCACATAATTGTTTAATCGTTATTGTAATCATTTCAACTTTACAATCATTGTATTTTATGTGTCTCACAAAATTAATCAACTTTTCATCGTTATATATTTTTTACGAGATAATTATAATTGATTTAGATTTCGAACCAATCGATGTTAGTTCGTGGGTGGTAAAACGACAAAATACAAGATTACAAGACGGAGTAAATTGAAACGTGAGGTTGCGGCTGGACAAGGGCGTTTTGTCCGCTGCGACTGATTGATGCGAGCGAGCGCGGCGTTAGTTAAAATAATTGATTTGGTGCATTGACACGGTCCCATTGATTAGAAATTAGTGCCGCCAGGCGTTTGCGTTGCACCAACAATCTTGCCAGCGGGCGGTCTTCCGTCCGTTCTGCCAAAGTTTGACACGGAAATTTATTCGTGCATAACCGATTTGGCAGACGTTCAAGACGGACGCTCCTCCGCCTCCCTCTTCCGTCGCCAACTTCCACGCTCGAACCCACTTTCCTCGTCCGCGCTGTTTTACGATCGAACTTCTCAACGACATTTGCACCTCGCTTCTTTTGTCCCGAACACTTTGCTGCCAGATCCTTTTCACCTAATCTTATCAACTTAATGCATTATTTACATTTATTCACCCGCCGAATCAAATGTGTCCGTGCATAATCATCGATTTATCACAACCTAATAATCAAAATTCTACAAAGGGACAGATATTTCGTAAATTTAAAACTTTTTTAATTAACTCTTTGAAAGGGCAGAAAACTGCAAAGTGGGAATAAATTTCCTTTTCGTCAATTTTAAGAGCATCGGAATAATTATTGTGATGAATGATTGATTTATCAAAGACATTGCGATTACGGAAATTAGAGATGTATATCTGTCGTGCCGGATATTACAGGTTACATGAAGACAGTGTAGACGAAGATTAGGAACCGTATCAAAATGATGTTTGCATAACAATGATTGGGTATTGCTTGTTTGGAATATAATTATTGAAGGAGACAAGTGGTTGGAGAAAATTTTAGGGAGAGATTATACTACGATGTACATTATTGAATGTAACGTAGAAGATACGTTAATGTAAAGTTAAACTTCACTTAAATAATGTATGGTCCGTTTGAAATGCTACATAATAATTAACAAAATTGTTATCAACGAGTTTTAATTAACTTTTTATAACTACTTTTATACGCTGAAATTCATTTAAATTAATGTAAGTATGTTCATAAATTGAATTCAGTTAAATAATATTTGACATTAATTTCTTGAATTTTACTTAAAATGCGTGTAACATGTTGAAAAATTAAGTGTAATATTAAACTTTTACAATTTATTCGTTAAAAAGGTTCTAAACAAAGATAACTTTCGTCGTACCTTCTTCACAAAGCAGACGAGGTTTCAGATTGAATTATTAAAAAAAATCTCTGCCATTTGGTAAAACCATCGCTTTTTTGTTGCACTGACATTTAATTTAATTCACCTCCAACAGAAACACAAAGCACTAAATTAATTATTTTACAAAAGAAATATCAAAGTTAAAGTAGATATAAATTTTACATATATTTTATAATTCATACCAACTATTGACATTTTTAGGTCCACGAAAAACGATTCAAATTAAATCCTGACTGTCAACACCATGTTACGTGTCAAAAATGTGAATATGATGAATTACCTGAAAACTAGAGATAACTAATATTAACTCGCACAACATTCTATTTTCACTTTTATTCTCTTCTCTAGAATTGGTTTGTATTATCTTCAGATAATTTTAGAAATGATTTTATTGTATGATGAATAACTCACCGTTGAATCATTAATCTAAAAGATTCCTTTATTCCTAAGCGTCTCTCATTTCTAGAATTTAGTGCGACAAAAAGTTTGCTTTCGAACTTCAATTTAATTTCATCTATTGTTACCCAGTAAAAATATCTATTTGCCACGTAATGCAAAATGATTGAACTTGGCGTTGTTCTTTCTGTTTCAGAGCGACAGCGGGTTAGTGAACATAGATCCGAGTCGAGTTAGCAGAATGACAGCCATTAACTCGGTGAGTGCCAACAACTTCGCATTATACTCGCAGAGCATCGAAGACTGTGGTTCTTTCGCGTCGGTTTCCAGTGGAGAACGAAATTTCGATTCGATTGGAAGTCGGATTTGCGACGTGCACGCGGACGCTTCGTGAATCACAAACAGCGTCGATGAAGCAGTAAGATCGATGCGGAGTTTGTGAGAGCGCGATTGTGGGGCCACATCGAAAAGCACGTTCAAAAGCGTCACACCCATATATATGTCGGCCCTATGATTGAGAGCGACTCCTGAAATATATATTACGCTTTTGATTCGAAAACAACCCGACACTCTACGCTTCGAAACTTCGCCCGATGAATTACGGTCCCTTTTTTAATCAGCGTCAATCTCCGCCACCTTATTTGTGGTCCAAATCTCGTCGACCCAATCGAAGTAGAGAAATCGAGTTTTACTGCGTCACTACTATAATTTCGTATTTGCACAACTCAAGTGGCGTTTTAAATGGAGAGTAATGTTATAATTTAATACGACTTTCAACAAAAGATTCAGAACATTGACGTTTCAAAAAAGAAATGATAATGAGCAATTTCTGTGAACTTTGATAAAATATAAAATCATTATTACTTAGACATTAGAAATATATTTGGTCGATTTTAAACATTTGTAGAAAACAAACAAATATGATGCAGATACTGAACGTGTGGATTCACATACTGATGTTTATTTACAATTATGAATATAAGTGAAAACAAGTGATTTAACTTTTGAGAGATATTTAAATTATAAAAGTGTGCATTTAAGAGAAATGGACTGTTTTCATTGAAGTTAGTTTACAGAATTTCGGGATTATTTGTCAGGTGAAAAAACAGGAAAACGAGTAGTAAGTTTAAGTAAAATTTACTTCGAATAATCTATTTTGTTTCTAATAACTAGTCCATGTAAGCCATGTTAATCTTTTAGGAGGATTAACCAATGACAAGCAAATCATGTGCAGAAATAGTTTTTGATTTATTAAAAATACTTTCAACAATAGAAAATATTCTGTGACCGTGAGATAAATTTTGTAAGTGACTGAGATGTAAGTTTAGTTAAAATTATTGGAACTATTTTTTATGTAATAAACCAAAAATACGTATAAGTATTAGAAACATTGGCATTAGTATAAAATAATTTTTAAAGAGAAAAGAAGATACTTTAAGGTGAAAAAATGACAATGAATCATAATTATTTTTAAAAATCATTACTTCAATGTGATATTTAAGGTAAACATAATATTTAATGCAACGTCTAGAACACAGCAATTACGACTTTCTAGATAGAATCATACATCAAAGTTGTAAATAAAACTTCGCAATTTCATTCGAATAGCTATTACGCAGTATAACATTTATATTGCCATCACTGATATTGACAGATTTTCAGTATAAAAGATATTTAAAAAAACACAATAAATCATGTTTAAAATATAAGCAATGTGGATGATTTTATACTTCTCAATGCACAGTTTAAATTGATTCACTAAATTACACTTTTTAAAAATATACTTCTTCTCAACGAAAGAGATTTACATTCTATTATTCCAAGACGGTTTGCGATATGAGTTATATAAAAATGAGAGTACAATATCACACAAGTAACAAATAAAAAACAATAAAAATTAAATGATGACATTGATATTATTTTGAAGTGAATTTATGAAAGATAATTTCTTAAACTGATGCAGTCAGTCGATTTTTCTAACACACCGAAATGAATTTGATGTAACACTGCTCACTGGAGTTTCGATTTAAATTTTTTATTGAAATCAACCCGAACAAATACTCGATGCCAAATTGGATCGATAAGCATGTTCTTTTTGAAAGGCTGTTGAAACATTGATTTAAAGTACGCCTACGCACTTAATGTATCGTAAGGGGGATGAGCGTGGTGATGGTAATGCGTCGTCGTCACGCCTTACACGACCAGGCCATCAAATATTTCGAGGTAATCACCGTCGTTACGACTCGAGAGTGCTCACAAAAATGCGCCGCTAGGGCAAATAAGTAAACCAGGCTGCAAAATTAATAGGTGAGCACTTGCTCCCCCAAGCGAAATATAAGTTTTCTTCGACCAAATTACTGAAATCAATTCAAAGCATTAACTGTCTCTCGAGCTTTAAATCGAAATAACTCTAATAGGTTGAGTCATGAAAAAAACATCTCTCTATAATATTCATAAGTTATCTGCATAAGCGATAATCGTCTCTAGTTTCAGATTTATGAATGATTTTTCAGGCGTTTTCAAGTAATAGGTTGTGAGAAAGAGGCACCTGAAAACAGATGTTGCGAAAAAATGTGGAAAACACCAAGAGAAAAGTACTTGAGGTGGGTCTACTGAACCCACATGCAGCTGGATGGGCGAGCCGAAGTAGAATTGTAAATCAGGTTGAAATACCGCGGTCTTTTCGGCCGACTTTTACAATATAAAGGAAGACCGTGAACAAAAAGGTTACTTTATTTTTCTTCACTTAGTTTAGATTTATAGGCAAGTTTGGATCATAGTTGAGTGGGGTGGCTTCTAGAGCATTTTCGGTTGTCGAGTCCTCTGCTTTTTCTCGTTACCAACGCCATTATTCGACTCAAGTGAGAGAAATCGAACTCGCATCATTTGCCTAATCGAATTTCGCCAACAATCTCGAGAGCACTAAGTGAAAAAATAATAATCGCGGCAAAGACAGAATGGAAAGAACGTGAAAACAGCTCTAGGAGAATGAGTTTTCTTACTTCTTATTCGCTTTCTTTTTTCTGATTACATAAGTTTTTGTAAGAGCGTGACGAAAATTGCACGACCCCGTATTAATGACGTTTCACCTTGCCCCGGTTGTTTTTGTGGTGTTATGAGTGTTACTTGAACCCGACTGCGAGTGAGCGCGCACATTCACGCGGCGAAATTTCATTCCAAACGAAGTGTTTATAATTAAAAATAAGTGGTTCTGGAGCATTCTTGAGCCCAAAGTGATTTTTTGTTTTCGACGCCACTGTCTTGTGCGTATTTCAACCTTACCAACATCCCAGTCTAACAATCACATTTGTTGTCGCGAAAAGTGATCGGTCGCGTTAGCAAACTGCTATTTTTTACATGAATTTCATTGATCGTGTAGCACGAATCCCCGGGAGTTGCAATTGTGTTTCAGCGTGAGAATTGTGAATACCCCCTACTCCTTTACCCCCGACTTCGCCTGTAGAGAAACTTGGTTTCCAAGATGTACCTACACGTCGGATCGAGGGATTTCTATAGAATGCAATGTGCCTCGTCAGATGTCGAATCTCGTCTGTCTCACTTCCGCCTTTTCTAACATATGCTTTGCTGTAACGTCGACTCTGCTCCCCGCAATCCTCACCAGAGCTCGCTACGCATCGCTGCAACTTACATTCTAGATTACGACGCTCATTATGTATGAGAGCCTAAATATATTGCGTGTGAGATGCAAAACATATTTTTTCTTGAATAATCATTTCTGTGAACCCAAATGATGTGTGGCTTTCCATTACTAAGTATGCAATTTTTAATCGTCGTTCAGAAATTAAGCTGCCTAACTAATTGGAGTCTAATTGGAGAGTTGATCTGATCAAGTCTGTACACGTTTAGATGAAGGATATACAAACTAAATTCCTCTTAATTTGAATGGATTTAATCTTATCTATTTTATAACAATCAAATTCAAACAGTCTAAGGAAAATTTAGATCTCATCAAATTTAGTTAGGTTCGCGTTAGACCTGAAAAGATCTGCTGTGAACCTAATCACACCTGATTTAGATAAAATTGAATTTAATGAGATCTCAACTTTGTTTGGATCTGCTGGTCTTTCTGTTAGCCAAAAGTTGCAATAGTATTTGTTTCGATTCAGATAAATTCTACTCCGGTTTGATGGATCAGACGATATGTTATGTTCGATTAAAACTAAATACATTAAATTGTATAAGATTTGATCGGATCTGAATTTATTCAGAAAAAATAATATAATGTCGTATATTATATTTTTTCAGTATTTGAACATTAATTGAGTAATGATTCGCCATATTTATCAAAATATTATCAACTTTTATAAATATGTTACTATGAAAATTGGGAAAAAATAATCAATATGGATACTTATTCTAATACATATACTATGCTTTATTTGCAATCAATGTTGTTGACTACATCTAAATGATGAAATTCTTACGACGTTCATTCAAAGCCTATGTAATATCACTTGATACGATTTTGGCACACTTTTGTCGACAAACTTCCGACTGGCAATAACATTTTGTTCTGGCACAATAATTTCTTTATACTGAATTATTTGTAATAACTCATTCGCTCATTCATTTACACGCAAATTTAATATTTTGTCACGAATGCAATACCTGCGCCAACTCGAATGAAAAATTTTGACTACCTCTCGAATGATTGTTCTTGTCTGTTTGCATTATTCGTTCGCATTTTTATTGCTCGTTTGTGTTTCCCGTTAGTAGACCCTTAACACTTTTCAGCTGAACTGACTACCCAAAAAAAGTTAAATAATTTTCCGGTTTAATATTAGATCTGATGAAAAGCTGGCTGTAAAGTATATATGTACTAACATGCTTTTTTATTCTGCAAATGTCCAAATAGCCACAATACCATTCTGAGTGAAAGTTGAGCGCATAGGTCGCATTGAAAAATTCAGCTATATTTTGGAGATACGCTTGACTGAGAGAAGTAGAGTGCTTATTTTGAACAAGTTGAATGTGTTATTTTCATCAGCAAAGGTTCGTGCAAACGAAAAAGGTTGTCTCTACGTATTGTTTTCGTATTTGGCACTTTGCAAATGCACAGTCCATATTTTTATTTCTTCCGATTAAATTTCATTCAACAACAATATTGGATAATACAAAAGAAAACATTACATTCATTTTTCGAACTTAAAAATAAATATTTTTTCGAATAAACATCTAATGTAAACGTATTATTCTCTTTTTTCGTCTTTTTTTTTAATTTTCGTAATCACCATACAGGTCGTACATCGTCATAGTGAATCCAAGCAAATATGTCATTTCTAAAAAAGAGATAAAAAATTATGAAACGAAATAAATCAGTCCTTGGAAAGTTAAAAAACTGAAAACAAAATAAAATTTGTGTGTAAAATTGTTCATTATGACAGTCGTAGCAGCGAAAAGTCGAATATCAGTGATTCGAGCTGAAGTTGAAAGTCGAGACTAAAAGCTGACCGAAGTAGGAGAGGAAACAGATTTAAATAAAGACATGTATGTGGGTCAGTCGGTGTAACAGCCTATGTTACGCAACTGGCGGCGAAGCGTGAGTCGACGAGCTGTATGTTAGTAGTCGTCGGAGACGGCGTCTCTACGTGGGCACAAGTTTGAGTCGCGTCGTACCTTGATTTCTCGGCGCAGCCTCGATGTTTATCCTAAATAAAAAAGACAAACAAGCGGGCTCGCGCAAATATGCGCGTCGTCCGCGATTAATTGCCGCGGCGATCTTTGTTTTCGCGTGCTCGCGTTTCCGATTACGTAACGAAGCATGGCTGCGAAATTTTGAGCGAGTATGTAAATATTTGTCTTCGCTTCCACGGTCTCGTGTTTCTCGGCTCACTCCGTCGAGTCGTTTTTCGATTTTATCGCCTCTAAGAGCATAAACAGTCTCGGAAACATCTAGCGCTTTTAAATGAAGTTCGATATTTGCTCACGACGCAACGGTAATATAGTCAAAGTCACGGGCGAATTATTTGGAGACGCCACAACGAAATAGACTGTTGAGAATATGCTTTGCTTTGATTAATACAATAGGTGGCTTGGGCACACATTGGGTACTTGGATATGAATAAATAAATGATTCAATAACCTGTATTCCAATTGAAAACTTCAACATTTGTTTTCAGTGAAAAGAAGAGTGCTCCAACGATCGTATTTAATATCCTGTTTATTTTATTATTCGGAAGGGAATACACGTATCAACATATTTTTGCTCGCTATATTTTACTACCTACTTTTTTTGTTAATGAAGAACGAACTTTTGGGAAAATGTTTTATTCTGATTTAGAACGTTAACATTTATTTAAATAATAAAACTAAATAATTGACAACTTAAAAACGCGTGACGTTTATTCTTTCGTAAAAGAATAGTTAATATAGAACGTATTTTAGCTTAAAATTTTATATTGTATTTTAATAAATGTTTGGACGCCGCAAGATACGCGAAGCATTATTAAAGCACTCATTAATTATTGACACATTGCAGCATCGCTTAAAATCTGTTAAAACAACATTATTCCGAAATAACGGTGATTACGTGTAAACAGTAAATTAACAATATATTAATTGTAAACAACCATATGGGTGAATTGATCATTTACAAAATAATGATATTCTTACGATCATCACTGAATCATCACACAATCAACTAACACTCATAATCATAATTATAATTAATAATGACGATCAATTATTCTAAGCAATTGGTAACGCAATAATAAAATTATAACAAAGAAAGTTTGTTTTCCTCTTTATCTTTTATATGCTATTTACAATAATAAATAATAAACAACCGTGATGGTTATAATTTTATTGGCTTTTATGAACAAATTTAACAATTACTACCAATTAAATAATCAACATGAACGATCACCTTTTTTGGATCCCAAAGTAACATAAGTTTACTAAACAATTTTAATGCTTCGATGTTAATCAATGGTATGAATTATTCATATTATCCAAACATTAATGATATTTTTAATCTTTATCATAGCTTTATAAGTTGTTATTATAAGACATTTTCAGCATTATCATTTTCATATTATTCCTGTGATATAATATCAATATTTGATATACACCTCATTCTGTTAAATGCTCTGGCCAAATTATCGATATTAAAGTCATACAAAGTTCTAGTAAAAATCAAATTCGAATCAAGTTAACGTTTGTAACTGTTAGATAGATACATGAACTGATGTCAAAAAAAGTCAAAGAAGCTTCTTTTTCCCCGTATCTTCAATAATTGACTTTTCTACAAAATGTGTCTCGTCAGTTGAATTCCTCTCACGGCTTGCTTTCTTCTCTTATATAGAAATCGCGCGAAGAAGCTTCGTTTTTATGTAGTCCATGGTTATTCCCGTTCGCTCCACCTCCGAGTGAACGTGCCGTGAACTTTGTGCGGCACTGCGAATTCGAAGATAGCCCGTCTCGCAAACCGTCTATTTTGCTATCGATTTCTCTCGGAATTGCTTCCGGTGAAGATCGTGCCCAAGATAACACGCGCCAAAGTCACAATTTGGAGCTGCGATCTTCATCGATATCCCCCGCCCAAGTGCGCGCTAATAATTATAATCCTAGTCCCCTTGCCTCACGGTTAAGATCTTGAAACAAGATTCGACTTACTTTGACGCGAGTTGCAATGTGCAAATGGATCCATCTTCCGGCTGATATTGGAAACAAGATGATTTAATGTATATTTCCTTGTTACCGAGGCTCTTCGACTTAAGTTTGGTCAATAAGATAGAGTAAACGGAAACTTAAAATTTCAATCATTCAATATTTTGTAATAAGTCATTCATTTTTACCCTTTGAAAACGAGAAAACAGTAATAAAACGTTATAATGTAGAATTTATTTTGAGAAGAAAGAACATTTATCCCGATTGAACAAGAATTTTTGAACATTCAATAGAGCTGACGTATTACCAAGCTCGCGATGCAGACAATAAGAAAAAATATGTCCTGTGTTCGGGCGGTCGAAATTATCAGATTTCTGGCGGTCTTTAGGTCGTTGGGATATTGTATCACAGTGAACCGTGTTCCAGAAATCAATAGAATTGAGTGAAAAATGGTCAAATAACTATAATAAAAGAGGTCAGCTAACCCGTTTTTATATGTTCCATTTTTTTATTTTTATTGCTTGAAATGGGACAACATGGTGGTTATTGTCGCTACGATCGCGCGATCTAAAGTGAAAGTCAGCTGAATTTAATTAGAGCATGCTTTCATCCCTAAACCTCATTCGACAAAAATTGAAGAGGCGACGAAATAATGACGTCACTCCGGCTGTTTGCGAATAATTGGTAACGCACGATGAAACCGTCAACGAAACGCACACTTGACAACTTGACCATTTGGTAAGAGCGCTGAATCAGCAAACGTTCATTTGATAAAATGGTGATAGAGTAATGGTCGTAACATCGAATCGGTAAAATAGGCTTGACGCGAAATGCCGATGCTGCAAAACTAACGATGGTCACACAGTGCGCTTTAATTCTTCTATGATGACAGTTGATAAAAGATAAAATCAATAAAAGTATATTATAATATAAAATTATATTAATCACGAAATATTGTTGTCACTTTGACGTTAGTAAATCTTAAGCCAGTAAATTAAGTTCACTTAAATATACTATTCTTGTATAGATATAATAATATATTCATACCGATCATTGATCTTGATACATTTTGAAGTCAACCCAAAAATGTCTGGTTGGCATTTCAGCCATTTCAGGTTTAAATAACACAAGGCGAACATAATTAGATTTGACAATACCTCAATTTCTTTTAAGTTTAATGAAATGAAACTTTAATTATATACATAAAGGTTAGAAAATCATTACGTTTGTTCTCATAAATGATGGTTGTTTTGAATAAAGAATAATCATCATTTTGATTAAACAGTTCGAATGAAAAATGTGATTTACTCTACAAGTTGTAACAAATCTAATCTAACTCAGAATCATTCCGCTTATTTTCAATATTGCAATCTATATAACAAAGGTAATTACTTCAAATATTGACAAGACACATACCTCGTTAAAATTTCAGAAATTCATTACTGAATTCCCACAACAAACTTTTATTAAATAAGACTCAAAATAAGTTGCCGCATACCGGTAGAGATATTTTGAAGCTACTCGTAATATTCTAGGAAATGTTCCTTCATGCTCATTTAATCTCTCTACATTTACAAGAGACCTTTTTATTCTCCAATTATCTCGACAACTGAATAGTTTTACGATCGCACGTTGCTTAACAAACGAGCACAAATAACGACTTCGTCAAGCGCACAACTTATCGGGATCAGTCAAGAACAAATGATTAATACATTTTAATCATCGACTCAAAATCTTTGCCACCCTAGTAATAAACGATAAAACATTAAAGTACTCGTTTACATCTCAGCTTACGTCCAAAGACCGTATCTTCAAGTCTGCTATAATTTTTCTTTGAGTCCAAAAACAAGTGAGATGTTTCTTATCCAGCGAGTCTGGAACTTGTTAATATTTCGAACTATGTTTAATGGGTTCTAAAATGAACACGATATGAACCGCCTTCCGGTGCTTTTTACTTTTAATCCCGAGTAGTCGTGTCGCCGTGAGAACTTAATTCGTTAATTATTCAAAGTGCAATACGATAATGCCTCGTCGCTTCCACCCCTGTAAGTTTCGAGTTTTCATCGCCATCTCCTTCAGGCTGGTCGTCCTTTTGTTTCTCCGCACTTCGACACATTTTCATTGATTACGCTCTTTACACCGAATCTTTGAGTTACGCTTAATAAGATCTTTTTTTCACCCATCAACGTGTTTCCTGCGCTACTTCCAACTAAAAGTTTGAAAGATTTTTTTTCAATTATTAATCAAGTACATATAATTCAAATTAGCTCGATTCGTATTTTTAAAAAATTTTACTTCACAATCTCTGATTAAGTTTGTGTTCATTTTTTATAAATTTATACATTTTATTCGTAATAATGGGAGCTTGCGTCACTATGTGTTTTGTAAGTAAAAATAGTTTGAACGCTTTTATTCATAAAAAAAAACAATTATAATTTAAAATAATTTAGATTTTGAAAATAGATATGAAAAATATCCAGAATTTTTCATTTTAATGTTAAATAACAGTGTAATTTTAGAGTTATGTATCACAAGACTGACTGAAAATTACAAAGTAAGTTTGAAATGCATTCTGCGTTGATTGTGAAATATTTCGGATCTCATCAATCTAAACAATTCGTGTTCTTTAATTAATGTCCCTGTTTATTTGTGATTCCGAAAATATCTATTCTTCGAACACACATAAAAAGCAACGACAAAGTGCAACGATGCTTGTACTTGTTCTTTGACTTAGATAAAATATTTTAGACGTTAGCTTAATATTTATAACTAGATAATTAAAATGAAAAATAGTTTAAGTAATAAAAATTATTATTATTAAAGAATGTTTATCAAATTAAATCAAATGTAAGTTTTTATTTGTTTGATGTATATTTACTAAATATTATTGATATATAAAGGAAATATATTCAACTCCTTATTTTTGAATATTATTCAAAGCAAAAGTAACTTTGGAAATTATCCTTTCAGTGAAATCTAATTTAATTCGATACTAGTTTCATAATGGTAGAAATACTAATCAAACTAGAATAAATAAATCTTTCAAGTCAAACATCATTCGACTGTCCAACTGATATAGATTACAACCATCATACAAATTGTTCCTATTCGGAAGTGTAAAGGTTACATACCCAGTTTCATTAACAATGAGATGTGGGTTAAGTTCCTACTTAGTTTGAAATAGTCGATTTTTTATTTTTTGTCTTGGCGAAGTTTAATTGAATTTTTGGAAATAAAAATTTGATAGTTCAGTCACTACGTCATTGAATATGACTGTAAGAATAATTCTAAACAATATACAAATATTTTTAAAATTAATTAACCTAACGTATTAACACTAAGCAAATATTTTGAAACCGAAATCTATAATTATTGCATAAATTGAAAAAAATTGTTTTTGAGTATAATTTTTGAAAAATAATCATGAATTTTAATTCATGAAATAAAATTTAAATTTCAACAAATTTATAATTGTTTATTATTTGATATACAAATGTTTACGTTTACGTAAATAAACTTTCTCTTTTTTACCCACAAAATCACTTTTTGAAATTGCTAAATAATGATTCTGATTAATGAATGAAGTTAACAAACGTCATTGTTGTAATCAATAAATTACTCGGGAATAACAGTTCTATATACCATTAAATATTTAATTAATTTTACTTACCAACAGAGAGGTGTTCTCACGTAACCGATACTTTGACAATTACATTGTTCGTATAATATCTAATAAATAAAGTTTTGGCGTGTGTTTATCGAGTTAAATCGCGTCAAAATTATAATGATATTTTTTCTCATATTTGGTCGCTTTCTGTCTCATGATTTAAAATTTTGATCATGAAATTGGAATCGAATCAATATTACAAAACGTCGAATTTTAATGACAAATCAATACGATTATTTGGCGCATGAGATAAAATCACCATTAAAAATACCTCAACAATAAAATGACAATTAATTTAAACTTTCTATATTATATTAATATATGAAAAGAAGGATTATGTTGCATTTGACAACTATTGAATTATTACTTATTATCAATACATACTCTCTTCATTACAAGAATTTAGTTGCACTCCACGGATAATTCAATGGGGTAACAATATCCTTGATATGAAAACGTATTTTTGATTAATAGAGTAGAATTTGTAAAGGGCCGATTCAAAACATACCATGAATAAACAACCAATATAATGATATTTGTAGAGCGCTTTCCAACGTTCGTCTGATAAATTATATTACAATTACTACGGTTGTGTTTTGTTACCACTCACTAATTGAACATTTTTACCATCTTTTCGATACTTCAATCAAGTGCAATATTTACAGAAGATAAAATGTTGAAGTTTACACTAGCTTAGGTATACAGATAAATTACAATAAATCGGAAGTATTTCAAATATTGAAAACAATGAATAACAAAACGAAAAATCTAAAGTAAAGTATATTGGAAGAATTTTTGATGAATTTATTAGAAAAGAGAAAATTTCGTCATTCAAAAATGGTTGGAAACTTAAGAAGTAATTATTTGATGGCTTGCTAGCATTCGTTTTTACAACTTTTCAAAAGTTTTATAACTTTTTATGAAGAATAAAGAAATAGATTTTTCTGTATTAATTATATTACTCGCAAAAGAAATTAATTTTGTTCAAGCTTGCGTATGTATACAATTTATTAACCGATTATTTTTTATATTCATTGTGAAATTTCGGCTATTCGGCTAAAAATAAATCATTTAAATGTTTTTGTAAAAAATTTCGTTATAAAATTCATATACAAATCTCTTTCGACATAAATAATAAACAATAATAGCAATATAACTAGTACGAAACAGTATCTCTATCATTCCTATAATCCTCGTTTAGTATATAATTATAACCCTCACAATTGTAAACACATCACATTTAGCTCGGAACATGTAAAGGCTTCAAATTTCGGTTCTTTATTAGCTGATCTCTCGTGAGTATCAAATTCAAATAAAGATACGACCAACGATGAAAGTCGGCATGGAGATCTCGAGTGATTGAAATCGCAAATGTTTATCTAATAAATGTCGAATCGGATGGTAATGGTTGCACGGATGCGGAATCCGAAACGCGCAGGGGATCGAGCCGACCCTAAAGCCCAAGTCAGCCAAGCGACGGGGTCGTCCGTCCGGAAAATAACTTTCGCTAAAGCCTCGCGTCTCTCTGCCTGCTGCACCCTCGTCCTTTCGTCTTCGCTATTTTTTTCGAGCACTGCCCGTATGCTATTGGCCCAATTGCCGATCGAAGCCCATTGCTTTCCGCGCAGTCTAGAAGGGTTTTTATGCCCGGCGCTTTTCCAGGCGACGACAGTCGACAAACTTTATTGCGTCGCTAAACCGTTATTTATTCGACGTAGATTTGCCTTTCGTTCTTAAGTCGTTTGGAGAACTAAAGCTGAACCGATATGTACGGATAGTCTGCGTAAGTGTGTATGAGTGTGTGCTTCTGTATACTTGCAAACAGCGTGAAATCCAGGTCGTTTCCATTCTTAAATTTCGGCCATTACGTTGCAAAAGTTTTTCAAGCGCGAAACGCGAGAGCGAGACAACGGTCTGTTTCGAAAGTTTAAATGACCCCGGCCGGTGTCGCAGGGCTTGCGCTACTGTTTCTTTTTCTCCCGCTGAATTTAACTTTCTCTTATTAAGTGCAAGTTCGTTACTTCTTTGAAGCCCTTTTTTCCTTGAGTACAAACATTCAGGCTTTATAGACCTATAAATCTTTATTGGCTCATACCAACAAAATCGCTTGCTAATCTTTGTCTTTAATGAGTTATTTCTCTGCAAGCAATAAGAGGTTCTGGTCACTGATTAATGTGCTTGGCTTTATATATGAATAAATTTACGACAAACTATTGTAACTGTGCTTTATACTCCTACAAGAAAAGTGCATCTATTTTGTGCTAAATACTGATAAGATAGATATTCATCGAACAATAATATTGAGGTGATATTCTAATGTTGCTAAATCATCAACTTTTAAGAACATCTCTATATTAATATGAATATAATGTTTCAGTTATGAGAATTAGAGTTAGATAACGGTTGAAAAGTTACGAGAAAGTTTACAGTTTAGAGTTATATATATGAGAATTAGTTTTTAGAGTGTATTCTGAAGTTTATTGTACATCAAAAAGTATTTTTTCAGTTTTATTTTTGATTAAAGGAAGAGTCGTGACAAGCTAATTAATATTTTTTTCTAACATTTGGTAAACAAATATCAAAGATAATTATGCTCATGATATTAAGACTACTACTAACTAATTATGATAATTACCTCAAATAAAAGTTAAACAAGACTAATAAAAGAACGTTAAGAAAATGTCGAAGAACTTAGTTTGTTAAAATTTATACTTTGAAATAGTTTCAAGTGATAATTCTTACAAAGAGTTTTACATTTGATTTTGATTCAAAATCAAATTGATTTTCCGTTTTGAATGAAACATAAATTTGTATATTTAGAATGGATGACATTCATTCAGTTGACTGAAATATAACAGTTTCTACAGGTTTTAATAGTACATTCTGCAACTAGTGCGAAAAGGTGGTGATTTGCGACGAACAATTACAAACACTCGTCGCAGCTCATTACTTTCTCGTTTAACTTCTATATATATTTTTTCACAGACGCATACCGAAAATTTTTAACCGTAAAGTTAGAACGAAAACTCCTCTGCGGGAATAAAAGTATGCTTTAGTGAGACAAAAAATGTAGTTTTAGGTTCACTTAGAGAGCTGTAAAACTATACCTTTAGTGAGGTTAGGACGAAAAATATATTGATTTTTTTCAATATATATGTATAAAATACTATAATTCAACTTAAAAGTATTGTTAATTCATTTTTTATTGTTATATGAAAGTCGGACAAAAACATATTGTTAATTTTTTGGCACAAGATAAAGCCTTTACAAAATAAATGTGAAATATTTATACATTCTTCCTGATTCGAAAAATTAATATTTAATTAGCTCACAATTACCATATATTTAGAATCAATAAATATTCATTAACAATGAGCGTACCAATGTTTTGCCATTCTCACAGTTGCGAAATCAATTCATTGTTGTTACTTTTACTTTTCTTTTTATTTCTAATTCTGAAAATATACTCTAAAACTAGATGAAATATGAATCCACAGTAAAAATAACTGCATTGACGATTAGATTATATCTATTTGGTAATATTGTTTTCAAAATTGATATACAATATAATAATAAAATTCATATTTATTATAGAAAAAAGCATTTACTTGTATCCAGAAATTACTTTATTTTAAAATTTTGTATTATTTTTAAAAATAATTAGTATTGTTCATTTATGAGAAAAAGTAAAAGTATTGATTTTCTACAAATTAGTAACAATATATCAATTCATATAATTGTAGAAATTCTGTGACTTCTGCAATGGATTGTTTTGATGAAATGTATATCTATGAATCTTATCGTGTTTTTTCGCATCTTTTAATCGGTGATCGGGTTTGTATTCATGATCTTGTGACACGGAAAGTCACTTTCCACTCGTCTCGTTTCGTACGAAGCACACGCTTGGAATTTCGTCGAACAATAGACCACCGATGCGATCGACCGATTACTCTGTTCGAATACTCGACCCCTGCACTTAGACCTTCCCATCTAACTCCGTCGTACGGACTAACATTGTGTAAACCGTACACTCAGAGCTCCGGCATTCCGCGATGTTTAGACATCGATTGTATGCTATGATCGAACGCGAGCGCCACGCATTCTTCAATGATGTTTTCTCGAGGTCGCAAGATGATGAATCATTAGTTTCCGTCCATTATGTTCAAATCCGTCTGATTTTGAGACATCAATAAACAGTGTTGGCATCAGCTTTGGCAACTTTTCACAGTTGTGTTTGTTTTAACATTTGCCAAAATGCCTTTACAGTTCATCTTAAATTTGATTTACTTAATCATGACCATCGTCGTACTCGCGGCCAAAAATGTCATTAATACATCAAGTGTTAGAAGAATTATAAACAACTCAGAAATAATATCATAAATCATATTAACCAACCTTTTTAACAGAGAATTATTTCATTACTGATTGTTTGCACTAGAATCGCATGAATATCGATCACATCCAAACCGTCCGAACTTATTCAACTCCAGATGCAAGATGCGAATAAAGGTACGCCATCCATCCAAGCGAGTGCTGGATTACAAACCTCCTCCAGGGAGTCAAGTAAGTTTATAGTCAGACGAGTGTACAGCTCGAGTACACTGCTACTTCTTTCCATGTTTGTTAGACGATTAGATCCTGAAAGCTCTATTTGTAAGCGAATAAACTCATAATACCGTGCGTTAAACAAACACTGGTCAGTATTCCAGCGCTCCGGAATTCGACGCAAAAAAAGCTTCAAAAACAGACGAATGCTCGCGAAATCCGGGCTCGTACGCAGCAAATACAAAGTCGGCCATTATATCGACGCATCAATTCAAATTCTTACAAGTAAGTGACTCTCGACTGACCAAATGTTCTGAATAGCTCGCTGGCTGGCTCCCAGCATCTCACATGACTTTTAGATACCTAGCTGTTTGATAATACTCTCTCCTCTCTCTCAACCAGTTGAATATCCTCTTTAATGTCTTTGGCTTTGCTTCAATTCGGATGGTGAATTGCTCTTCTCATGTTGATTGCTCTGATATACGTTAAAGCAATTTTCAGCATAACGAGTTATTATTTTTCTCATTCATCTAGTATTATCGACTTTGGAATGCTTCGCGACTAGATTCACATTTATCATCCGCCTTTCACGTTTACACCGGAGATAAACCATACTTAGTGTCATGAATGCATTCAAAGTAATTGCATTTGTTGTTAAATACGTAAATGAAAAATTTTGAGAAATTGTAAAGATGGATTTTGCCTCCCTGGGCATTATACCACAAATGAAAACTGTAAGTCATAGGAGCTGCTTTGATGAACGTGAAATTATATGCGAAAATAATATAGTTTGAAGATAAATAAGGTAAAAAGTAAACAATAGAATATAAATGCAGATCTACGTTTAATTTTCGAAACACAAGTTGAGAATTTTTAATACATGATTATATTCATATAGAGAAAAATGTTTGAAATGAACAATAGAGATTTTCAAATTTCAAATAAAACATAAATTGTTTTGACTCAAATTATTTTCGAAAATGTATTTTGTTTACATATTTTTATCATTAGCGCAGTAATCATAATTCACAGATTTAGGAAAGTTACCTGATAAATAAAAAGTTGTTTTTATATGTATAAGAATATTTACTGAAAAATGGACTTTTCATATATTATTTGTTTTTTGCAACCAAGTAATTTTTTCAATTGAACTGACTCAACTTTACTTGATGTTTAGGACCTTGACATTTCGCGATTAATATCTCAGACTTTATTGAAACCAAACAGAGTAATGTGTTAGGTTTATTTCCCCAATTGTTATATTATTTCTCAGTTGTTTTTACGCTCTGGCCAAGTTCGTTTAAAAATCAAAGTAACATTGTAATCCGTCCACAGAGAAATAGGGAGTTCGAACGGAAAATTTCTACAAATATTTTATCAAGCGATGTTTACATAACGAGTGGAATAGAACTGTTATTTTTCTACCGAAACACTGTTTTGTTGATTCAGAGGGCACCACAGTGCAATAAAGCCGAGTATTTTTATTAAAAAACTAACTGTAAGATATCAAAATTTATACCGCAAAAACATATATTAAGTCGTTCGGTGTATGCCTGTTTTTGTAATCGAGTTTTTGTCCTGCCGAATCTTGAGAACTGAAATCAACGTTTGTTTTGCTTCAGAAATGATCGAAAATTTACGTTCTCCCAAATAACCAACCAGGCTTCGGTCTCCAGTGAAATATCAAAAACAGCTTATTCATTTCCAAGTTGTCGTTCATGGAAAAAGCTGTCATAATTCTGAAATTGCGCGCCGCTATTCTAATTTAGGCAAATGCTGATTTGCGTATTTCTCTTGTTGCACATTTCGTTGCATATTTCAACATCGAAACAAAAATTGTACCCTTGCCTCGAACACGAACTGATGTATACTTTTCCATCACGTACAATCAACTTTTTCTAATTCTTATAATAATTACATTAAAAAATCAAAACTAACGTTTACGTCCGAGTAATTTTGTTTCCGCTCAGAAAAACAGTGCATTAATTCAGCATTGTAATTATCATTTTCAACATCTACTTTGTTATTAGTTTACTCTGCACCTCTAGGATGGAAAGTCCAAAATTATTTACGTCAATGAATGTATAATAAATTATTTCTGTGTTAATCCGTGCGAGCGCGACAGGATCGGAAAAATTAAAATGTTGTATGATAATTAGGTGGAAAAAATGTCAAATGATTGCCGGGCTAACCAAAAACGGAGTTGTAGCTAGTTATAGTGTTACGCATATTTTATGTACGTTTTATTCATACGCTTTGGCCATTTTCATGCATATTGCCTGTATTTGCATTCGCAATTTGCATACTTTATGATTTTCCATGCTCGTGCGCTCCCGTCGTGATATACAATATGCCACAGACTGCCGGTCCATGTGCATCTCTCGCGAGCATATCGTTACGGTTCCTAAATGCATGTCGACATTGTTTCCAAATAACATTCTTTTTACGCGCGACAAAAACAGTGCGTTATAATTTCACGGCTCGATAACTTCTTGGCCGTTTGTCGAGCCTTTTAGGCTCGACAAACAACTGCATTCTCACACTTGTAACACTTTTTCCAGCAGAATAAATTATTTGCCGTCATTTTTGTGTCGATATTTACGACAATTCACGATCGTCCGTACGATTACACAGCGTAAATCAATTAACGCTTCTTTGAATTCGCGGTAACGTGGATGCATAAAAACAGCGCCGTTGGAAATGAAGTATTCAGAGCTGCTGCGTTGTTTTACACATTTCCGAGCATTTCTTTGTTTCGCTAAACGCGCGTGGTTATAAAAATGTAACTCTGTTTTTTAATTCACGCTGAACAGCCGTTACTGGCGTTGCGTTCGCCGAATGTTTCGCGCTTCGCCGGAGCTTTTTTGTAGCCGATCTTTCGAAAAAAATCTATTTTTCGCTTTCAATCTTTCGAGTCCGCTTGAAATCACTCGGTGGGGAAACAGATCGTGCGAGTAATTTATTGGTGCTAATAAATAGCAGGGAACGGAAATAAAAAAGGCACATTTGCCGTCAAAATCATAAACGAAGAAAACACAATACCTTTTATAGACTCAATAACATTGTGTCACAAACGTGCGACGTTATATTGATCGTAAAGCGTAAACTGTTACTTCATTGTTGGATTTCGATTGTCCGCGGCTGATAAGTCCGATGATTCTGTATTTCGCGACGCGTTTGCTCAAAATCGATCTTGCCGACGCATCTGCTGAGATGCTGCAAATCGCACGCGATCGAAAAACTCCGCAGGAGGTGTGGATGAAATAAGACGAGGCAAGCGAGGTGAAGATTAACAGACGAAATTGGTTATCTATCGGTCGCAACGGGCTAAATTTTTTCCAGTCTGGCTTTATCGCCCCGCTCATAATAGAAGCCATTAACTACGCTACGCCACTAACACGTGATGCCCGTGCGAAATTTTTCATCCCTTCGCCAACGTACAAGACCAATAATGGCCATTACTTGCCAACTTTGCTGTTTGCAATCTGTCTGTTGGATTGATTTCGCCGGCCGATTAAAACAATTTCATTAATAGTTCCCTTTGACTTTATTTCGACTTCAGCGACAATATTTCACATTTCTTCAAAGGAATGAAAAATTCGCTCAACTGAAAGATCAGTCTTTTCAAATAATCTATTGTATCTCTTTCCATATACAATAGTTATAAAATTGTACACCTTTAACGTGAATGTCTTATTCATGATGTACTGTATATATTTTTATCGAAATTTATATGCAGCTAAATTATATAATAGTTGAATCCACAAAAGAGAATCTTTTTTATGGTGAAATTTTCAGAATTTTCTTATATTTATAGTAACCGGAAAAAATACAACCTTGCTGGGTTTGTTTAGAACCTAATTGAATATGGTTCAATCAAATGAGATCAGACATGTATAATTTTATCTGATCTAGATCATATTGGACCTTATTCGAAATATACCCGATAAGATCAACCTGGTCATAATTATATCTCATTATAAATCTAATAGATCCCGATTAAATGCAAATAATCGTGTGAACTTGAAACTCGAATTTAGCTAAAATTGAGTATATTTTATTATATTCATTCAAACACTGTAGATCAATTGTATGTATTTAAATATAAAGAGATATTTAGTAGATTTATATTGATAAATGATTTTAAAAAACCAAAATCAGTTTAATATAACTACAGTCATTTATGGCCCTGTAGATATAATTACAAAATAGTTGTATCTTTATTGATTAATAATAAAGATAGAATACCGATAATTTTCAAACTTAATGAAATTCCACAGGATCTAATTAATTCAAACTAAGATTAATTAATTCTGAATTAAAAAGAACCATAGTTCTAACAGACCCAAGCACAAAAATAATTAATTATTATTAGCAAAAAAATCAAACCTGATTGAGTCTGATATAAACTTAATCAGACATAATTCAGATCCAGTTAGACTCAGCCGGAGCTAATAAGATCTGATCAAATTTCATTGTGCCTAAAGATGTAATTATATTTGTTCAGAATTGAATGGATTTAATTAAATTTATTTGCCTTCTAGTTTAATTTTGTCAGTTTTAGATCATTT
>JABFQD010000463.1:0-25976 GCA_022817045.1 Psix sp. ZL-2020
TTGTTAAGTACTATTTTCACAATAAAATAATACATTTATTTTATTAAAAATGTAATCAATTAAAAAATTGTACGTATTTTAAAAGAAAACGGCATTTTTTCATAATTATACAATTTATCACATTTCATTTTGAAAATAATGTTTTTCAAAAATGTTCTATTTTATCCCGCAGAAATAACATACAAATTTGCCAAAAAATAAATATATACTCATAAATAATTGGAAGAGAAATAGATTGTCCAAAATGTTTGTACAATAATTCGTCACGAGTAAAAAATAAAACAAACTAAAGTAGTAAATAAATAAGAACGAAATCAAATTTCATTATAAACTTGAGCTTTACCATCGGCATGTTTACATCGGCAATGTAGAACAAAAATATTGAAAGCTTGTTGAAAACAAATTTGCGATTGATTAATTGTTACAATCATTCAGCAAACAATCAAAGTGCAATTAAACGTAAAAACAATAGTAACAAAGTCTTTAAAAGTTACAAAGGAGGTTTATCTACAATCGTGGTCCATCGTCTTTAAGAGTCATAATGCGCCCTTTTTCTGGTGTTGACGTGAACGGACTAAAACTAGAACGAATTGTTCCGGCAAGTGGCGCCCCGTTTTACGAACCACGCCGCAATCCCGGAAGTTTAACATAAGATGTCACCGGCACACATTACCCTCCATCTTCGTCGTACATACCTTCAAACTTTCATCTATCTCTTTCCGATACGTTGATCGGATATTCTAACGCTGTTCTTTACATAGACATGCATACCCACAATACGCTTTGACATTGCTCAAGCACTTGGGGTTAAAGAAGGATGGTAGATAGAGTCGACGCAACAGGTATTCTAAAGTACGAATGACGTGTCCGTGGAATTGCCGCGAAATAAAACGTGAATGGGTTTTTTGATTGCACTGGTCTAATGACCGCGCGCTTTAGTCGCGATTATCTTTATCGTGGTATTAGAAGCCGTAACATTGCCCCGAATGGCACCAGCGGCTAACAAAAATAGAGTCGTTTTTCATATCCAATCTGATCTCACGAGCAACATTTCGGGGCAACGAGTATTTGACGAAACAAAACGTTGTTGTGAAATACATATCGGCTATAATTTGTGATTCAGCGCAGCAACAGCAAAAACGATGGGCAATGACGCGTTGAATGGATAACGAACGGTTTGTTGTGACGTGAAGCGCAGGCTTAATCTTCGTGAATCGTGTGTTCGAACAAGTTTACGGAAGCCTTTTGTTGTACATATGTCACGGCTCAGCTGAATCATATGTGTGCGTGTATATGCATTGGAGTTTACATGCGACGCGACATCTCATGCGACTATGAGTCAAAGGGGCTAAAGGACGTAAGGGGAATGAAGGATGAATATGTGAATATATGTCATGCGAGAGCGAGCATTTGAACGAAAGGGAAAACTGGGTTGAAAAGCCACCTCATCTGCCTCCTTCTTCCTGTATTGAATGTATTACACACTGTTAGGTGGGTCGTGTACCATGCAGTTTGATGCAAATAGAATGGACGTGCTCCGCGAACATCTTTAAAGCCCCGACCAAGACTAGGTTAAATCTGTCATCTCGTCTTCCGCATGCAAACATGAAGATATAAAGCATTACACACGACTTTAAAACTACATACAGCTGTTACGCTTTAGCACGTCCACGTGATTTGTTCATGCTGGATGCTCGGCGAAGTAAATATAAACTTACGAGCGTACACATTTTATGAAACTCAATTCCTTTTAAGCGTATTTTTGCTTACTAGTATCTCATTCATATTTATTTTGAGCTGCAATGTATCCAACAAAATAAACCGCATTTTACAATAATCTATACAGACTTTGAAGTTTCCTAACGAAATAAAATAGATATCTTAATATAAAATATCTTTTTATACATCAGTCGTATTTGATTTAAAGATACAAACAACGTTGCAAATTCAATCGAAAAGCAAAGTGACAAGTTTCTCTGCAATTTGTAGTTTTGAACTTAAGCGCGTGGGTGAATTTGTCTTCCAGTAGTCATCCTTCAAAAACATTCAAATACAGATATTTTACTCACTTATACTCACACAGACACACACGCGTACAAATCGCCGGCACGAACCGGAAGTGGTCCCGGCGGAAGCAGTGCACAAACCAAAGCGGCGTGTGATCGCATCCTCGAGAACCTGTTGCTAGCGTTTACGATGGTATGAGTTGGTCTGCTACAAGCTAGAAGTGCGGGTTACGGCATAGGATGAAGAAGCCGCATGAGGGAAAGGGTAGATTCAAGGGTGGTAAGTATATCTACCCTTTGTTAATTCGGGTTTAATGCGAGCCGAGGCTGTTGCTCATGGAAGCAGACAATGAGGTCAGTAGGGTGCTTCGTGCCAAGTTTCCATCGGAGCGGACAAGTTCAGTCTTCTCTTAATCCTTAAGCTTTCACTGAATTCGTGAAATAAACTTGCACACGCTTTTCTTTCGCTTTTATTTGCATTCAAACTTTGCACGGAATGATGCTAAATAACAAATCCCATTTAACATGGAGAAGCGAGACCACAGTGTTCATTTCAGTTTGTTGCATTAACTCAAAACGTTAATCATATAAAAACGCCATCTGGATGAATTCTCTAAGAAAGCAAAGACAATCTCAAGGAGGCTGTTGAATGAGTCAAACAAATAGTAAACAATGTTTCAGATCCCTTCTGCCCCCGAACGAACTGAAAAGGACAATCAATATTCGGGAATAATGGGCACGTAATCGTTGTTGAACTAAGTTTCGTGATCGACCGGAGCTGCAACGTTTAAATGGCTCTCGTTAACCGTTGCTTGTGCGTCCAAGTGATCAAGCGCTTAAACTCGACTTGAGTATCACTGACCTACCCTATATTATATCGCAACACATTGCAACAAGTCACAAGCCTCGCATTTTACGGTCATTGAGCTCGGTTGGTTTTGCCCATTCATCCTGCGAGCTTTCAACACCTCACCCTCATCGTAGTGATAACCAGTTCGACGGATACCGACCGTGTCTACTTTTTTCCAATTCGGTTGGCTATTATCGACTCACTCGTTGCGCTCTGAAAATTCCTCCTCGATTGTTTCCTTCTAATTTTTACCGGCTAATCCGTGACTCAATTGATCATTATAACAGATTGTTATCCATTGCGAAGGACGACACGATGCATTGGAAAAAGTTTCAAGGTCAATAGCTCGACGAGAACGTATTACGCGACAGGTGTAGGTAAATTTGATAGGCAGCAGTATGCAGGTGCGCTAAGGGAGAGTTATGTGCGTTCGCGGAAAAAGCGCTAAGTCTTCATATTGAAGCTCAGGCTCGTCTCAGATCAAGCTAGTTTATAGACAATATTGTGAGCTCGTAAAGTGCCAACTACTCGCAGATTATAAATAACTGGCAATCCATCGAGGAATGCTGAATATAAATTTGGCCCAAGTTCAAGGTCTCATTCCGTATGCATCGATGGAATTCGAACAAACGGAAATAAAGAATTGCTAATCGATCAGATATGTGGTTAGAATATTGGCTCTTATTTGAAGTCATATATTTTTCATTGATAACTCAATGCAAATGCAGACGTTACATTATCTTGTTTGCAAGTCGAGATAATAATAGAGCAATATACAAATAACACAATCCCACCACAAAGTACGTGACGAATTCAACAATGCCAGATCTAATAGATTTCTACCTGCGGTTTGATACACCTAATGACGTATAGCGATAATTTTGCGGCCGTTAACCTATAACCGAGTGAGCACGCGCCAGCTTACGTAATCGCGTTCACGGTGTTTACGACGCATACGTACGCCAGGTCGTACGATATTTATGTTACGAGTTTCCCTTTCAGTGTACAACGGTCGATGATTCCAATCGGTAATCGTCGTATACATGCCGCTCATTCATGGATATCTTATCGCTTTACACAGTGTCGGTACTCTTTCAGCTCCCTCCCTCCCCCTCAAGTCAGGAGCCACTTCACGTCTTTTTTCTCCTTAAACTTTTCTTCTCTTCTTTCATATTACGCGATCATTATTATTCATTGCTTTGTTACTCGAATCAGCACGTAGAATAACTCGAGTAAACATTGACTCTAACAGATGAGTACTTTTGCTCTTTTTCTCTACAAAGAAATTTGAAATTATAAATTCTTGTGTATCGATTTAAAAGAATGTATTGATTGCAAATTAGTGTTCATCTATTTTGCAGTTTTTTTTATTAAAAGTCATTCTCGAGAAATTGATTTGAAAAAAGAAAAATGGCTCGTGGTATATTTTTATCGTTTTTTCAGTTCGTTAACTCCTGCAAAATTGGATCAAGATCAAAACAATTGGTCGAAGTCAAAAAATATTATCTCCATGCGATCCGTATATACGATTGGCCTAAACATAATTCTACTTGGTTGATGATTCAACAGTTACGGAGGGATTTCCTTAGACATGTATATTTCTTCGCATCTCATACCACAGAAAGTTCTATCTCATGAATGAACGAGGTGTGTGGAGCGTTTATGCCTTCCGTGAGGTATTGTTGTGTTCGTGGGGTTAAACGGCTTCTCGACACGGTCAATAGTTTTCCGATGCCCGAAGGCTTCATCCTGCTTTCTCTTTTGCTTCCCTTCAATTTCGCATCGATATCATCTCCGTCTTTTTCACCTATATTACCGTGACACATATATACATGGGCTATTACGTTTGGAGAGGATCTAAAGTACATAGCTTCGGCTGTGTCGCAGCCATTATATAGGCCACAGTAGGGGCTACGTCTAATCCCAATTTTTTGCTTTTTGCCGCCTCTTCTTCTGTCGATGTGATTCCAATTGAAATCAAATGTTCATTCAGATCAGCTGAGCGGGTTCCCTGCAAACATCGAAATTACACCCTAATAAGATAAATATTTCAGGGTCTCGCCAGCTGTTGTCTATACAGCAGTAAATATATGAGCTTATGCAGAACTTGAATGCGAGTTGAATTTAAATTAAAAATAGCATCTTTTATATTATTAACAGTGTAGTTGAATATAATGTAACATTTTATATTGACAATAAATCATTTTCTTAAAATGTATAAAAACATGAAATTCTCAATTCTTTGATATTTCTTTCATTATCTAATAATTAATCTATTTATCGGATTGATAGAAAAAACGATTATTTTATTTTGACCGTTGATTAAGATGTTCTCCCAAAGCCCTTGCCACGTTCAACAGTCCGGTCTGAAAACCACAAATGAAAAAACAACCAAAATTAATTACAACGTCGCGTCCTTGGAAGGTTCGTTTGCTGGTTAGCGTGTTATTACACAAAATACTTTCATTAAGTTATCCTTATGCGGATTTTTCTTTTAAAAATGTACGAGCTTATTCACCTGAGGCTGTTTTAAAAGTGCACCTGTTAATATTCGTTGGCATTCCTCTCAAAGCAGGACAATAGTTTTGCATGGGTTCACTTCGACCACACATCATAGAGCTATTATTATGTCTCTCTCCGCCTCTTCGTCTGGTTTTTATTGCATTCAAGAAGGTCAATATTAAGACTCATGTGAGTAGCAGCATTTAATAGCTTTGGATTCGCGAAGGGTTTCCCCGAGCCATTCGCCAAGTTATGAATGAACTTGAACTATGTGTTATTAGGCCATTAGACGGTTAGTTTGGTGCGATACACCAATCTGGGCTGTTGGCTTGCATCGCGGTGTGCGCGCGTCCGTGTGTTCTCACGTGTAAGAGCAAACGAGAGGGAGAGGAATCGGGGTTCAGAAATGAATGGCACACGCTACGTTAATAGCTCGGTCTTGCTGCCGGGTTGTGCGAGGTCAGTTTGCTCTTAAGTGGTATTGTGCCGTTAACACATAGCACCGCCACCATCAACCGTCGTACGTCAACCTTTAAATACGATCACGCTTGCGAGTATTTGACCTTTGAAAATCGTGCATTCGAAAGTAAATAGTCTGTCATAACGTCTGTTTACAGAGCTAATAATTGTTCGATGGAAGCCCAACACTGATGCTTTAAGACGATTTGTTGCAACATCCACCGACAAGCAATGTGTGCATGCTAATAATCCTGTTTGGCAGCCGCCACTGAAACGTCGACACATTCGGAACGTCGAATAAATTACGACCAATTTGTATGATAAATCTCTCAACCGCAATTAAATCACTGATTAGATTGAATGGAATTAACGTCATTGACATTACATCATGTAATTTGATTGGAGATGAATTTCCATATTTTGACATGACTTTGACCTCTGACATCTGGACAAATATTGACTTTATTTTGATATTACACAATAAAGTATTGCTCAATTGATGCGACATTGTGTGATTGAAATTCGCACTCTTTGTCTTTTTTTTATTAATAAGCGATTTGAATATTTTGTAAACACTACATCTTCGCATATAATTTTCGATCCACGAGTCTTTCATCTGTCTCACTTTTGATACCAAAAACTTAGTATTTTCCGTTCGTTGCGCATACACACGTGCACAAAAATGAAGTACCTTAACATCGTATCAAAGAGACAAAGATAGATATTGCTTTGTATAGCTTGATCATTCCAATATTTATCTTTGCGCGGCATTATAGATAAAAGTTCTAACGAACATGTGTAGAAACCGACAACACAATAAACGACAAAAACAAACAAAAAAGGAAAGTTACGCGAACTCAATGGAAGCGTGAACAATGCAGTAAAGGTAAATACGTCATTCATGATTGCAGTGTAAAAAATGGTTTCGTCTCAAGTGGAATGAATTGCGTAACAAGTTTGATGCACTTAGACAAGCATCACATTGTATCACAATGAGCATGAAAATGCGAGTAGATTGTGTGTTAGTTATTATACGGAGTACCGAAATCAACTGCGTTGTCGTCTCGATGGAATGCATCCGAGCGTGAGTAAACTCACGAAGGATTCCGGAGTACATGACTTTCGGTCGTTAGCGCATAAACGACCATCACACAGATGAGGAAAAGGGGACATTCCGGAACGGATGGCACGTGCTACGCTAATAGTCTGTTTTCGCTTTGTAGTTGTGTTAGGTTAGTTAACGCTCACGGACGTGCGCTACAAGATATAGGGTGATGTACTCAATGTGTCACGACAAACGTCACGTTTTGTCTGCGTCATCCTTTCACAAAAATAGTGCGCCGGTGGCCTTTGCACTTAATATTATGCAACGCACACTGCTTTCGTGCAGCGCGTGCCGAGCAACTTGTCTACACTGCCTACAAACACTTTTGGATACTCGAAATCATTTCGGCTGACTGAACGGATTGTTCAACCAGAATCAATCCGTGGAACCATTAGCTAACCACATGTAATTGATCCAAATGGCTCATTTAGTGGCGAGAGCTTTCAAAACTTGTCGGCCAATCGTAGAGAGGATTCAATAACTCTTTTTATCTTGCTTCCTCAAAGAGCTAACTTAATCAACTATCACTATCACACGAGGGTATAATTTAGAATGACTAACGGGATGCTCAGCTGGAACTAAAAAAGGTTAATTATAGTTAAACAACCTATATTTTCCCCCTCGCATTCTGGTGGTACATTTATTGCCTCTCACACGAACGCACACACTGCCATTTTGCACTGTTCCAAGTTGTAATCGCGGCGCAGCTGGTGACAGGTTATTAGTCTGCCGTAGGTCTGGACGAGAAAAGCGAGAATAATAGGCTAGGTGTGACATTGCCCCAGTGTTAAAGACTCGTGCCAGAGAGCTCCCTTTCTGTCTTCGTCGTGTCCTCTTTTCCGTCTTCCTTTATCGTGGGCACGCTGGTATTATTGTCGTAATCTAGGTCTAGGCGCCATGCTGTCCTTTACAGGTGTTACGTGTCTATTGTTCCTCAATGAAATCTCGGTTTCTCAGTCACGCTACAATGCCAGAATTGACGTTTGACAATGCCTCTGTCGTCGCATTCGTCGACGAATTCTTCCTTCTCCTCCCTCCCCTATCGAATCCAACTGCGGCGCCTCGTTAAATGCCGTTTGTATATTTACAAATGTACATTAAACCGAGTGTCACTATCAAGTTCATCTTCCAATACGATAGGATAACTTTTTTCCACCAGCGAATCAATTATCTAAACAGTTTCTCTTTTGTTTACAAACAAAGATGCGGTAAAGCACTTAGTCTGTTTGTTTACGTTTTTCGTCGCGTTGTGTTTTGATGGAAAATAGAAGCCGGTGTGAGTCGGCGATTTCGAAACTCGTTCAACGACCTTTCGATGGATGGATTGGCGAAACAAACGATAGAGGAAAGGCGATTTATTCCATTCAACAAACGTGAAGTATTACTTCCCTGTGACCCTGAAATTCCGATGCCTTCTTTCTCCCTTGCACTCTCCCTCATTTTCCCTACCACAATCGTTTCTCTGCCAAAGTGACGCAGAAGTATCGCTTCCCCTTGATCTCGAGCAATTTCGCATCATCTGTCCTTGTTCTGCCAAGCGGCACCTACAGTGGCTTTATTGCCTCTAGGCGCCCGGCGCTTCTTTATACCGACAAAGTGTGAATGGCTTCTATGAACCTGACCCGACCGACAAACCACTGGTATCAACACCACTAAAACATCGCCACTAACGAAACTGCCATTTATTAAAACGTGCACGCTAGGTCACGCATTGCAATGAACGCAAGCTAGATAAAAGAACAAAAGAGCCAGTAATTTGGCTGGAGCTTACAATTGTTCGTTGGATTCCAATCAATCTCGAGTGGTAATGTGATCGAACTGCCTTTAAAACGCACCTCTGTCAATTCCAATAACAGTCAAATTCATTAAGAGGACATCAATTTCGACAATAATAATAAATTATGTTTACAGTGTTGTTTATTATAAATAACACTACATGCGAAACTGTCACATAGTTTACTATAACTTGAGATTTAAGACCACCGGTGATGGGTTATTAATTGTGATTAAGCAATAATTAACATGATTTTAGCAATTCAAGTAAACTTTTGAAGCAGAATTTATAGCAAACATTCGTGTTTCATTTTATAACTAATCTAATAATGGTGATTGATTTTTCAACTACAGTCGTTACTTGTGATAGAAAAATTGGATTGATTTTGGTATCGTATAAGAAACTATATATTTTCTACGACATGGTATTAACCTGAAGGATGTCTTTGCACGAATCATAACATTAAATTTTATTTTGCCTGTTTAGTTGAATTTAAAGGCACATTGTTACGACAGCAATGAACAAAGTTTATGTGATCATGAAAGAAAATAGTCGAACGTATATAGGGTTCTGGGAATCATCGTAAGTCTAATTGAGATACTTTATGACTCAGGCGAAATTCTTCATTTAATTCTTTCGACTTAACAAGATAAATTTAGTCCAAAATAAGAAAGCAGAAAGTGATGTCAAAATCCTGCTTGCGCTTTTCGGATAACATTGACGCCATATTACTTTCAAACACACTTTTATATCAAAATGAATTTTAAAGAAGATGTAACACAACATCACTAACATCATTATTTTTTAAAGCTTCCGTTTCCTAACTCAAATACGAAGCCTAAGATTACCTCATGATTTATCATAAATTATGGTCATGCTAATCTTGTTTGAAAGTGAATGAAATTCCTCTATAACATCTTGATCAAATTTCGCACAAATGTTTGAACTGATGTACTACATCAAGATTGAATGTCACTGACAGGAATATCCTGCTATGAAGTCCCAGCACGCGTGCACTCGATTTGATCTTATAAAGAATGAACGTATCAAAACAGAGAGAAAAGCAAGTAGGTCCTCCGTTGTAGCTCGAACTAATTTGAAATTCAGGACTTTTGGTTATAAATGCGGGAATCTTCGACGAGGGATAGCATCAGCTGACTGAGGTTACGTCTTAGATATACTCCATTCAGCGAGCACTTGTACCTCCGACCTTTTCTTCATTCACACGTAAGCTTACTCATTCATCCATTGAAGGCTGCTCATCCGACGTTCCTCTTTATCATCTTACATCTCTCATGCTTTACCAACACGCGAAAGAGCTCTTTTCGTTCTTGTGTCCTCGTCGCGCCTCACCCTCGGCTAAATCTCCTTTTACCCCACCGCTTCTGAATACTCTACATAGTTATCGCGATTTAAGTCGGCCACACACATATTCTGTCGTCTTCTGTTTGCGGAGACACGAAGACGATAAAATCAGAGATAAAGCGTTTTTTTAATTCTAGCAAAGGAGACGTTGGACTCTGAAGAATAACACGCTAAACGGCAATGAAGATGCTACCACCGATTTGTGGGTCAAGTTCGTTTCATCTGTCAATCAAATTGAAGGTTGTTCATAGCTGATCAGCGTTCTGTCAAAACGTCGAGACGGGAACGTTTAAGCGTTTTATTTCTTGCGTATTTCATTACAGTTATCTAAAGGCACATTTTATCCGATGCGAAATTTCGTACCAATTGAAATCGAATGTCAAGATCATACACGTAATGAGATATTAACGACGATTATAAATCAAGGTACGTTAAATGAAATGTAACTTTTACTGCAAATTAATTTCGATTATTGGAAGAATAAGTTTATGAATATAGGAAAATCTGAATTGCAACAAGCAATTATTTCACCTTGGCATGTGAATTATTCATTCTAATAATGCCGATCGTCAGATTTGGTTCCCGGTTGACGACTTTCTCGACTGCTATCAACATGACTTTTTATTCAGCGTTAAATACTGCATGTAAATCATATTCCGATCAATGAACGGAGTGAGAAGCTAATGGTTTATACATGCGGAATGCGGGATGTTTGTATACATTACAAGAACATACATATTTAAGCTAAATAAACAGCGTACGCGCGTACATGAAGAGGCGCTCGGTTTAAATTAGCCACTTTAAAAGAACTTGCAGCCGCGAATTAAGCGTTGCGTCAGTCGATCTTTCTAAAGCGTGCGCTCATTGTGCAAAGCGAGTTAATTTACCCCTGGTGGTTTCGCGACATTGTAAAGCGCCCTCTTTTGTCATTGGGTCAAGTTTACGAGAGTACACCGAGGGAATCGCACAGCTGCGCAACGACAAAGATTAGTTACGTAAGGGTAACATGATGCCAAGAAAAGTGACGTCACGCAAAAGAGGATAAACAGAGACAGCGAACTCAAAGAAAAAGTGAACTACTCTTGTGTTACTAATGAGCGATCGATTTCTTATTGAGATATTCCAGCAAGAAAATGGAAGACAGTGAAACGACCGAGGACCAGACTACCTCCCCGCGTGTATGTTGCTTCACGGACTTTTACTTTTTACTCTCGAGATCTCAATCTATCGTCTTGACTCAAGGATGAGTCATGCTCGAGAAATGCGCATCGGAATTCCTTACCGCGCTAAGTATCACAAAATCGTGACGAATTAGGTGCACTGCCAATGACCAGCTGACGGTCAAGTTTGCCTTTCTTTCAGCGCCAATCATCTTTCGGTTTTTATACCGAGTTCAAATTGTTTATCTTGGAGCTGCAAACAAGCAAGTTCAAGGACAAGTAACTCATAAATCTATCACTTCTTACAAAATTAAGTTCGTTTCTCAGGTGTATGATTTAAAGTTTCTTGAAATCATTCTAAGAGCATGCATTGTGATAGAAAGTTTCTCGTATCATGATTATATGGGAATATTGCAGCGGTAATGAAAATTCAAGTTTTATCAAAATGCATTATTGGGTCATTGAAGTTTGAATTTCTTGATTCCTGGGTGACTATTTGTCTTGGAAAATCATTTACTAATCTTTACAATATTTTGATTTATTCTATCTTTATTGTTACTCAACATTCTTGTTTGTTTATGTCATCTTTAATCGGTAATGTCACATAATGTTTACTGTAAAAATAGCACTGTTTATGTTTACATGTAATGCTCTTCGTAAACATCATTATTTATGTTATGAGACAACAAGCCAACGCACGGACCAACCCTCTTTGAAAAGTATAAAGTCATTGGTACAGTATATTAAAAACCAAAACAGAACCTTGAACGCTCAAGACTAATCGTAGTTGATTCTTCTTGTAAAGTGGAACACTTCGTAATACGAACAATAAGAGTCCAAGTGGCGAACATTGCTTTTTTCGCGGAACATTTAATTCATTCAAGTGGCGTTTGTTCTTTTTACGGAGATTACAGCAATCAATGGAATCGTTTGGCTCGAGAACTGAATTGAAAATAAAGCACGCGGTATTATCTTCGGTGAGCTTTACACGGACATTATTTCAGCTCGAGGTAAAATAAGGAACGTACACGCTGCCCGAACTGGTTTAGCTTGTACTGCCGCGTAGGAGTGCTTGCGCTAAGTTCAGATGATATAAAGAAAAGCCCTGAAGTGGTGTCATGCGATCAGGGAAACTTTTGCGATGCTCGAATTGAGAAGTTAGGTTGGAAGGTATGCAACAGCTGTTATCGCGTTACAGTTCGCACGAGCGGCTCGTAACTTTGTCGGTGGGGGAGCGAGCGAGACAAACAGATGCCGGCTTCGTGTACGTGATGGCAGATACATACATAGATAGGCAGATAAAGCGCCAGCCAGTGAGATAAAGAGAGCAACTTGCAAGAGTGGGTCAAGTTCAGAACGCTTATGATAACGTTTCCTTCGTTCTAGTTCCACTGCCGCGTCTCGCTTCTGTGTACCTCGCTTCCCCCTCGCAGCTGGCCCTCTGCGGAGACGCCCGGCCTTTTCTTCGGCATCCCTCGCACCTACGCAAACTTCTCAATTGCCTAATTCTCTCCTTCCGAACTCTGGCATATCCGGCCATGCTTAACTTTTACGTTCGTTCAGCTAAGTTTATGTGTCATGTTTACTAAACGATGTTTTCTTCTGAAAAATGGAAGGAAAGATTTACTAAGCATCTTGTAAGGTTATTTACTTTTGATTTCATGGTTTTGATGTAGTACACTTGCTGTGTGTAAATTGTAATTAAATCTGATGGATTAATGTAATAAAAGAAAATTAAAAATCTAATTATTGTACAAAATGTATAAGCTTCGTATTTTGAGATAGTTAAGAAAATGAAAGATATAATGCATTTTTATATTTTTTTATTCCACATAAAACAAGCAACTATGATAAGAAATTTGTATGAGAAATGGCAAGTCTGTGGTAGAAATGTACTTGGAACTAATTTAGGTAAAAGGTTTAGGAAATACTATAAATGATTGTTTTTCATTAAAAAGGAGATTTGTAACAAATGTTTTTGTCAACAATTATATTGTTGAAATTTGTTGAAAAACATATTTTGATTTAATTACTCCATGTTTGTCTCGTTCATATGGTGTGTTTCGGAAAATGTTAAAGTATAATTTGTTAAGGGTTAATAAATTCTATTTGAAAATGTACAACAATAACACTATATAATACATTCATATATCAAAAGACAAGAGTGAAAATTCAAATTTTTGGTTACACAGGGACATTTTATTAGGTTGTAAATATCACTTTTTAACGAAAGTGAATCTCTAAATAAATGTATTCATAAAATAATATGATGTATTATTATTAGTTTAATAAACTAAACATATTCGGTTTTAAAATAAACTTTTTCCTACGAAAATTGAAAAAACCAATAATTTCTCATTTCACTTTCATGCAGTCACTTGTTAAATCGCTACAAATAAGCGTAAATTTATTCCTCAGCTGTTAACCCACACTCCGGTTCTCGAAGGCCAATCTATGAGCTCAACGTGCGCCCGGCGAATAATGTTGTCGTTTATACGAGGTATCTTATATACCTCGGCACGCTTATGCAACAAGTGTGATATGACGTATAGATATTTATGTACGTGTATTGAAACGTGTGCACGAGTGCTCGAGTGTATCGGATGGCATGAATGAGAGATAAAAAAATGGGTCGACTTTTGTTTACCTACGGCGGACAAATACGTCAACAGCAGAGCATGTTCAACGATCTCATATGCAAGAGAGATTCATGGAAGAATGAAAGAACGCATACGGATAACGAGGCAATCCAACGTCATTTTACCGACTTTCGTCCTATCATGCAATTCAGTCGTTCAACGTTCACCAGGTCCAATTAATATTTACTTTTACTCATTTATCTTATTTACAAAGCTAAATTTATTATACAATTTCTATATCTTTCTGAAATTATTTCTATTGGTTATCTTTATATGTTGCTGATTTACATTATACATTTTTCAATGTTATTATTATGCAGGAAATACGATTTTATAAAAGCGATAAATGTTTCATCGATTTGTTCAACAATTCTTGAATGGACTATGAGACAGAAATAATAAATTATCAATCTACAGAAGAAGAATTTGGTGTTTTCTTCTTTTTCTAGCATACATTTAAAACGATCACGTTTTTCATATAATCGAACCGGTGTAAGTTGAAATTTACCGCTGTCTGTTTCATTTTTTATTTCCATATCAAAGATCATTTACAAGCCCTTCGACAGTCGCAGTGATATAAGTGCAGCATTTCTCGTATGCCGAGACATGCAATGGCACGTGTGCCTGATCGAGATGACCGATTGGCCATCAGGTCGGTTCAATTTAATGCGATTATGGTATCGAGTGTCTCCTTGTAAAGGATTCCCTGTCCAGTCTACGGTGATGTTCCTTACACATTTATCGCAATCTTTTATTTTATATTTCAACACTCGTACATTATTTTCATATACATTATTGCTATCAACCTTTTTGGAGACTAATTTCAAACATTTAATGAAGAAATGAAATGCAATCAGTGCAGAAACATAGTATACAATTAACGTTTTTCAATATATTTTCTATTTAATTTCTATATGAAAAATATTTTCTTTCAACTCTTTTTCTAATAAATTGTTTCGCAATTTGCTCGTTTGAAAAACCAAAAAACATTGTACTCTAATTTTAGATTTTCTACATAAAACATCTTGAAAACATTGTATTCAGTCGGAAAGACAATGAATTCAATTGAAAACTTTTTAATGATGCACTTGAACTACACGGTTAATTAATTCTTTATGAAGAAATCTAAAAAAGGAAACTAGGTATCCCGCACCGGCTTTTCATTATAGTTCGCGCGTGCACGCTGAATGAGAAACGACTCGCTAACGCGACGGAATGAACGCGTAATAGCTTAATTATGTCTTGCCGCGAATTGCCGGGTGTCGAGTCTCGTCGTGTCGCAGAAGAAGGATAGATGAAAAAGTGGAACGCCACACGGAGTTCCCCTCTCTGTTTGTTCTAATGAGAATTATGAATGGATAACTACTCTCGTTCCGTTTCCCCCCTTTTTACGTTTCCCTACTTTTTCTCATAAATATACAGTCGCCGTAAACAACGCCAGGATTGTCGGTCCTGTCGCGGTAAGTTGCATCAGTTTCGCCGCGCACTGTGTAAACGTGTTTATGCGTGTACAAAAATTGACACTTCATCAGGAGCAATTTTTTGTTTGGTAGTAAAATAATCAAACTTGGCGCTTTAATTTTTTAATATATACAAATTGTAACTTATACAACTTTGTTAAAGAAGTAAATTACAGGTATATTGTAATATTACAAACACTGAGAAAATAATGTTATTCGATATTAATACTTAATTTAAATAATTACTACAACTATCAGTGTTGTAAAATTAAAATTTCATATTATTTAAATTGTAACTGCTTGCGCTTCACATATTGCAATTTGAATAATTGCAATACAGCACAGCTGAGCGATAAATAAATGGAGTGTCTCTTGATATAAGTAATCCGTCTGATTTGTATATGAAATATAATACAGATTATTTTTAAAACATTTGAATTAATTGTGCTTTTAAGAAATTAGGGTTTTTGTATGTGTGCGAATGTACATATATTGAGATCATATGATAACAGAGCGGATTTAAAACGTAACTATATTATATTTTGTGCAATATTGATAGTACACTTTTTGACATAGAGTCCAAATAAAATCAACGAAATGTATACTTTATCTGATTATAATATATATAGTACGCGCTATATAACTATACGTTACAGTTAATTTAATTATATAAAAAATTGTATCATTTTCGATAATCGTAAATAGGTCTTATCTACAAGGGACAATTTTTTACAAACTCTTTTTCAACATAAAAGAAAATCGTATTTTCACAGTTTTATTTAATAATTCAGATGTTTGCTTTTTATGTATAAGTTTAATTACACAAATTCAAAGTGTACATGTGTAATAAAAGTATATTAAAAGTTACTTGTGTAGCATAAATTATACAACCGTCTGAATACGTGAAATTACTGAAAATTAAAATCATATTATAAAAGTTGTTGAAATCAAAGTTAAAGAAGACTCAATCAAGCTTAGATAGTAAGCTTTTTTCCTTTAACCGCGACTTCCTTATAATGCTGCTGAACGCGTAACTTCTCGCATTCTCAAACTAGAATCATGGGTCGTGCAAAGTTAAGCGTTTCTTTTTCTGTCAAGCGACGACACGCGAGCATTTCTTATATTGGCCTAGAGATCTGCCCAGGTGACTCTCCATTTCAACGGGACGTTTTATAAGGCGCGCCATTACATTTTTTGCCACATAATGAAGACATCTCAACTGACGATCAGCTAATAAAGTCATCTTGACGTAATTCATTTAGTCGCATTAAAATTCGATCGGTTATTTATCGAGGAAACAAGAAACGCTATATAAAATTGATTGCAGCGTTATTCATCGATAGGTCATTGGTCGTGAATTGAACATAAATCGTACGCGTCAAGTGTAAGTCATTAAACAATCGTAAAAGTTGCGATGAATGAAAAAGTTTGAACGACCGCGATATAAGCGGGTGATGAAACGTTCAATGAAAAACGGCAATGTTGTTCGGGAAAAAGGAAATTAAAAAGAACGCTTGCCTTGAATCGACTGCAATGTTACATTGGTAGAGATCAGTGATCAAAACACGGCAATCGCGTTCATCGAACCAATTGCCGTGTAATGCCGTCACTTAATGTATGCTGCATTGAAAAAGAGGGTCACGCTTTAACTGGCGCCAAGCTGACTGAAAAGCAACACACTCGTGGATCCAGATTTCGAAAGCCGATTAAATTCAATTAAGACAACGCGTGCTGAATTCATAGACATGCATACTGCATTTTCAAGGTTTATGTTTCGTGCGGCTGTGGCTGAATATCAATGTAATTGAATCATTAATTTGTTGCCAATCACGAGTGCACTACGTCGAAGAAAGCAATACTTTTACAATGTCAAACACCCCGGCTAATCAATTATGCATTTTACGTCTAACTTATATGCCGTATATATACCGAGTTGCTTTGTGCGTGTAATGTGTTATAGTTAGAATAGAATTCTGATAATATGCAGATATTGGTGTATAAAGATTAAAATTGCATGTTTGAAACAAAATGTCGTCGATGAATAAATTAATTAATGTAGTTTTTGTTACTTTATCGCAGTTTTATGAAATTATGATTTTTGTGGAATTGATCATTTCTTTCAAATAATGTGTTTTATTTTTTATAAATTAATTGAGATCTAATAAGTTTTTCATGTTATGATAGAAGTTTCATTATTAATCATATGTATTTAATATATGAATTTGTTTAAATTGTATCATATTTGATATTAAATAACCATAATCTGTGAATGCATAAAGGAAATGCTCTTTCAATAAGATTTGCAGTAATTGATAATTCATATGGTAAATGTATTCGGACTTTTATATGTAACAGATATTTCTTATGTGTATTTAAGAATATTAAACAAATATTAAATAAAAGAAAAAATTGCATAGGTTACGTATTTTACTACGCGATAATTTTTATAATAAAATTTAATTATTCCTAACTTTAACTCTTTTATATTTCATTTATTGTCCTTCATATATTGGCTCACTACGTATAACAATGTTTTCTATTTCCTTTTCTGTTCTATATTTTCGTGTTGTTTTATAGGTTGAGCTAGCACAATTTGGCGTTGCATCGATTCCGTATCAGATTGTTCCTTCATCAATTCAGAAAAAAATTATAAAAACTTAGGTGACGTTTGCCAACAATTACATTGAAGCGGCTGTTCTACCCTTGCGAAATATAACCGCCGTGCAACATTTTGTACAAAGAAATTATAAACATTTCACAAATCTAACCAACAGTATGTAGTTTTGCAGCTTTTCAACTTTCCACACCAGACCTTGCTAATTTTTCTAATTTTAGTTATATAAAAAAATACAACAGTATATTACGTGGAAATATTTATTGATCCATGTATAATATAAATTCTTATTTAAAGTGTCGAATTAGAAGAATAAATGTTTAATGAGCAAAATTGTTAAGACATACTTTAATATATTATTTGCTGTATTAAAATAATCATATTGTTTCTTAACCAATTTTTGATGATTTACTTGAAATGCTAATTTATATTACATCCTAAAGATCAAAGTCAAATATTTTTTAAATATTAGAAATTAAAAATGATAAATGTCGAAAAAACTTGAACTCGTAAAGTTACACTTTAAATTTACGAATTAAGCTTCATTTGAGTTACAAACCAAGATTTTATTTTTCACTGTCTTTTTCGGTGAACTTGTTGACTCAATTGTCACAACTTATCTCAAACGCTAGAGTTTAGCATGCTCGAACGGTAGATTGTGATTGGTCAAAAGTACTCGGACATTTCGTCTCTTGGTAGACGAAGCTTTCGGTTTAAATTCTCGAACTAAGTAATAGTTTTTTTTTTCTAACATTTTGTATCTCTTTGCTACAACGAACAAAAGCACATTCCTTTTCCGTTAGTGAAACATAGCTGTCCCACTAATACAGATAGACTTTTAGGGACGATGAAAGCTTAAATCCGCTTTGTTTCTGTAAAAGATGCTGATTTTATAATATGACGATATCGTATCAATCGGCGAATAAAATGAGACACTTCACATTTTTTCGATTAATTGAGACATCATTTTATCAGTATAAATGTTCGTTTGGTTAACTTTTGAAAAGAAGTAGCTGATTACGCGGTGACCTATTTTTGGCGTCATTTAGTGCAATAATCTATGCTTTGCGAATCTAGTACAAGTTGCATGCAGTCATACACGATTATGATGTGGCTTTCTAGCAGAGGCTCATTCAAAGCTGCTGTGTCTTTACTCAATCTGTCACCATGCAAGTATTGAGCAACTTGATTGTGTGCATCTAATCAGCAGCAAAACTTCTTCAACCTGCTCTACATCCAGTTAGCACAGCGTGTCTTGTTTCCGTCCTTATCTGAGCACAGCCTCTTATTTGCTGTAGCGTTAGTTTTCGTCTACTCTTCGCTACATCTCAGCATGACACTAACTTTGATCCTTTAGTCCGGCTGTATATCCTTGTCCGTAAACTTTGTTGTCGTACATGCGGCAATTTTCTTGTGGTAACACAATTGCTTTCAACGGTCAATTTCTTTACTCACTGACAACCACCAGATCAAAATTGAGGCAGTTTCAATTTTCATTTTATGTCATGTAATTAATGTCCCTTTACCCATGGTTTCTTATCAAAGATTTACATGAAATCTTTTTTTCAGATGGTTCGTTAATACCTTAATATTTTGGATGAATTATTTATTATCTAAGTGTACTAGTTAATTGATAAAAATCACTCTATCACATAAAAATATAAACGTTCTTAATTATATTTTAAACTTCACATAGAATTGTCTTTTGTGTGGTGTTGTTTTTAAAAACAATTTAATACTATAGTGTCTATCCCATTCAACATGGCTTAAACAAATTAAAATTATATGCGGCATTTATATCAGTAAATATACATTATAAATATTACGCTGATGTAATTATTTATTCTTGACATAACTTTTGATAAAAACGTAACATATTTATGCATTTATTTAACTATTGAAAGAATCTGTTTTTAATTAAAATTACAAGAAGTACTTTTTGTATAATTCATGATAATATACTTTGTACCTGGGGACGAAAGTGCAATTTTCGGAGTCAAAGTTGTCAGCCCCTATATACACTCATCAATTTGAAATTCCATTCCGTGGTGCAAACTTTATTTTTTATAATTTTCTTTCTCAGAAGAGTGCAAAAGCTTTCATTTAAAACAGAAATATAAACGCTAGTTTTTTAGCAGAGGAGGGGGGCGGAGGATTTTGAGAAAATATAAGAAACTACTTTCGTTTCAGTCGACAATACTTTATGCCGTATTTCTTAATATTTACCTCTGTTCGAATACAAAAGTTGGCATTTTTGGGGAATGTGTTACAAGAAGTACTATATGCATTGTAATCATTGCTGCACTTGTCACTTCATCATTTTGTTTTATAAGAACAAGAAATCGTGCTCGTGACAGAACAAGAAGTTTTTATACTTTTAATAAAATATACTATTATTAAATTTTGTCGAGAGAAATTTATGTATCTTAGTTTCAATTGAATAACTTTTATGCTGTTTTAGAAGAATTTAAAATCTATATAGTAGATACTAGCATATTTTTATTTAGAAAATTTTTCTAAATGAATTAAACGATATCTGAAAATACTTCTTTATAAGATAGAAAAATGTTGAAATAATATTTCAACATATTTATAAAATGTATCGGGTATATTTTTCTCAAATGTATAAACTGAAACAAAAAAACTTTAAAATCAAACAGTAATGAAAATTTAATATGAGTCTTCAAATAAGCACACATATAGTAGGAAAATGCTCACGTATAAATAGACCGCGATATTCAAATATAGTATATATGTTTAGTTTTCTGATCATGACTTGAAATTTAAAAAACTTAATTTTGTTAAAAAGGCTATTTTATAGATGTTAACATCCAGAAAGGATCTTGTAGTGCCTAATTCGAAATTGGAACTTAGCTCTTTTAATTTAATATTTTCACAGGTGAAAAAACCCGTTCATACGAGTATTCAACATATATTTTCAATAATGAATTATCAATTATTAATATAATAGCTTCTCTTTTTGAAAATCGTTTTTTTCAACTAAAATTTCTTGTATTAATTTATCGCTGTCTTAAATATGATTAAAATCAATTCATGGAAAGAAAATATGAGACTTTATTGAACGAATTTTAGTAAAATTCTTAAAAACACAAGCACCTGTAAATATATGAAAAATACTGATGAAAATAAATTATCAATCAATAATTATCGTACCGCTTAATTTTTTCTCTATATTTCTGCGTCATAAAATCTACACAAAATTGGATTTCAAACTTGATCTTTGGCTCTGTGCTCATTGTTATAATTTTTACAATCCATCGCTACAAGCGTTGACAGTTACATTTACAATAATTTTCAGAACTTCAAAAGCTTTTTTAGCTTTATGGAAAATCCATTTCATTTGATTTGAACGCATTGAACAGAATTAAGAATTAATTAAGAATAATTTCAAACACTATAGACAATTAAGTAACCCAGTCAGTGAGAAGCTATAAAAAGAACCAATTTAAAACATTAGTTTGCTTTAAAAAGATTACACGTTGATAAATCATAAAATTTATGAGTTCTACAACTCAAGATGTTAATTGATCGGTATTTCATTTTACAACTAGAGTATAATAAAACTCACAATTTACATTTGTTTGTTACAAAAGACGCTCTAAGACGTATACTGAAAGTCTCAGTTTTTTGTATGCATAATAACAAACCGTAAATATTTATTTTTCTACTCTAACAATTTAAAACAATTTTATTCATAATTATTTTTTATTTTTATTCGTAATTCATTTTTCTCAGGATGAATTTTTGTTTTCGTTTATCTGATAATGTACAGATATTAAAGCATAGATTATTGTTGCATCTTTCGCGAACTTTAAACAAGCTCTAGTAATTAAAATAAAATAGTCATATCTATAGTAATTCGTGATTAGAATCATTGAACAATGATATTTTGGTAATTTTATCTGCAGACATTTAAGTTGGTGCTCGTTTGAATCTCAAGCAAGTCTTAGTATTACACACAGAAAGCGCGTTGCGGATTGTCTTTGCAGGAAGGAACCGTGAAATTTTTGTAATATACGTCCAACTTCAGTTAGAGTTAATCGTTGCGAAACTTAATACCTTTCTCGGAGAGACGTGTTGAAGGACTTATTGTCGACGCAATTGACACCAAACGATGCACTAAGGAAACTAGAGTACAAAAGCAAAAATATTAGGAACAATCGCCGTTGATTTAAATAGTTATAAATATTTCATTATAGTAGTAAAATGTTACTATTAAACTCGTTCCAATAGTTTGATTTTTCAATTGTACTTCATATAATACGATAACTATTACTAGTAGAAATTAGAAATTGCTATGCTCAACCTCGTTCAAATATATTCAAGCTGTAACGTTGATTCCTTGTTAAGGGGATAACTTAAATTCTATATAGCTACATCTAGTTAGATACTGACTACAATGAATACGGGATTCATAACTGACCAAACTTTAGTTTTACTGTAAATGCCATCTTCTAAGACTTGAACAATGAATTTTTAATCAGGTAACATTATTTTTAAAATATTAATTATTAATCTATTTTAAGATACTTATTAAATATACACTCGGACAATAACAAAACCATCCATTTTTAGATCGAAAATTGAAGTTCCAATATGTATTATATATTAACAATATTATCATTGAGTGAACTAATATATATCATAATAGATTACTGATTTTTTACCATTTTATTTTTAGATTTTGTTAAAAAATTTCGATTTTTTTTTCTCAAATTGTTGGACTGATTTTTATTTATAAAATAAATGATAATATACCTATATGTTTTATGAAAACCTAATAAAAAATGATTCTATGAAAATTCATTAAAAAAATAAAAATTATTTATTTTATGTGTCTAATAATACAATTCTAGCATTCTGCAATTTAGTATTCGATATTAATATAAGATATATTTCTATTTTTTGACATAAATATGTAAAAAAAACGTTATAATAGAACACTGACACAATAACTACACTACAGCAAAGTTGTAATCATTCTCTTTTTCGAGTTTAAGATATACCAATTACTTTTTACTATTATGGCAGACAAAATGTTATGAAAATGTAATGCTCGTTACAATTTTTTGTAGAAAAGTTGATTATTGCAATTTCATAATGACAAATTTTAAGAAACAAAACTATGGATACGGGTTATTGTATTTTGCTAATATTTCTATTTCTGTTTAACAATTTTAATGAATTTCTAATATAGATGTATTTTGTTGAAATATTTTTAATTGCACGATAGACTGCGTTTGAGATTAATATAAGTAATCCCAGAGAGAGCTTAATTATATCTGAAACTGTCAGAAACCCGTGAGAATGTTTTATGAATAAACAATTTTGTTCATTTAAAGAACAAAATTTTAATCACCTTAAAGTTTTAGTCAAAAAGTACGACAATAATCTACATATTTAATTATATGGATGATTGAAATTATAGTATCATAATATATATAATATAATATCTAAGCATATATAAGTAAAAAGTAACTTCTCATGTATTTACATCGTGAGTTTTCAAGCTATTTTAAAATTGTTACTTTCAGAGAGCAATTAAAAATTCATTATAGATCATTAGTAGACCAAAGTTGATGATAAATATTTGCTTTGGTAAATCAAGAAATGTATATTTTGTAATTTTATTTCTTTTGATGCAGTATAAATATTATTACACTCGAGCGTTTTCTTGTGAAATTTTCAAAGTTATCATCTTTATGATATTAAATTAAAAATTTACAGTACAAAGTTATTTGTCATTAATTTTCTATACTCAATTACAAGTGAAGAAAAATTTAATTATTAAAGTATTTTACTATAATAATGAGTTATACACATTCTGATGCTGGCATAAAAATGTGTCATTAGAACTTCCAGTGTTAAATTCGCTGATAAAAATTCGAAGTATATTATACAGATGAGATAATTAGATTGTTGTATGAGTTCGTATAATGAATCCTCTTTTAAACGAATATGTAATGTGTTACTTTTCTTTTTTTTCTTTTTTGCGACATTATAAATTTAAATTAATAAATTTTTTCATGAAAAAACATTTACACTGAGTTTTTTCTTCTAGAGTTTTTCTTAACGAAGATATATAAATATAATAATTTAAATATGTATGTTTAAATTTCGATTTGTTCAGGGTGTATTTTTATTGTATTAATTATTGTATAATTAGGTGTATATATAATTTTGAACGAATGTTTGAAAAAAATATGTATGAGAAATTATTACTTTCAAACTGAAAAACAATTTAAAGCACGTGATGAGTGCCTATGCAACACTGTTGGTGTTACATATCAACAGTTCTTTGTTTAATAACCTACATACACAGCCACTTCATTTCCTTTCGGAATCTCAACAATGGGCGATTTTATTTCTCGTTTTCTTGGAGCTTCATGTCTCCACATATCTTACGTTGTTTTCATCCGTGTTATGTTCTGATATAATTAATAATCATTGATAATCAATGTATAATATGCAATCGTTAACATGATAAGTATTTGTACAAGATATATCTATAAACTAAATAAAAATATTTCAAATATACTACTAGAAATGAGATTTATAATTTCCGTTGAACATTTTTCATATTTATAGTTGGGTAAAATTAAAAACTTATCCATTAAAATATATAATGTGATATACATATTGTATGTAAGATTAATTAAAATAATACTCTACGTTTTTAGGAATTCGTGTTTTATTATTGTTATGTTTTTTATTTTGTATCGTCAATATCATTTTTGATAAGTTGCATTATTTTGATAAGTTCAATACACATGGTGCTCTTTTTTACACGAAGTCGTGCTTTTCTCATAAAAACAGAACTCGAAAAATTCATAATAACTCATATTCATCAGAATTCCGATGTTCCGATAATTACAATAGACAATTTCTAATACTATCGTAGTTTATAAATTTTTCCACGATAAAAAATTCAATACTACATCTTTCATTCGTTTGTTGATACATAATTTGATGCAAGCAATTAATAGCTTAGATTAGATTAATCCTGGTCTTGAATAACTTCTGCATGGTTTTCGTTATTCGCGAAGTCTCTAGATGCCAAAAACTTTGAGTGCTGGGTGGTTGTCCACGGCTAAATACCACAAGGCGTCACATTTGAAAGTAAAAAGTGTAGAGTGGTAGTCCACAGCAGAACACTGTCTCGCACCGAAATCCTTTAATCGCTTCGAAAGTCGCCCCTGCGGTATCATCGTGGCAGTCCTAGATAATAGTTCACAGCTAAAGCTCTCCAGGCTTGTTGCTAGCTATCCTTTTGAGAGATATTTATTAATTAAATTAACATCATTAAGTGGCTTGCGACAACTTCAAACACCAAATACTTTTTGGAATCGTATATTGTAATGCATGTCCCTCCAAATTATTTGGAGGAACTTATCTATATCGATAAGCGTGCAGGTAATGTTAACATTTGTATTTTTATTACGAATGAGGTTTTGCATGATAATTATATCAATTAATGAAATTAATATCAACTGAATATCCATTTTAATTATTTATATAATATAATAACCATTATTATTATGTGGATGTTCAGCTAATATACGTATTATAATCTTATCCTGTATTTTCTATTATTAAGAGCGAATATACTATACTCCATTTTATAAGTATTAAAGAATAATATTTCATATTAAATATTGAGACATGTCTTTTAAATCTATAAAAGATGAAAATCTTATATAATACCAGATTCTATAATATTTTTTAAGATCAGATTTTCTTTTGAAATGAAATAGTTATAATACAAAAAAATGCTTTGAATAATTACTGTTTTATTGTTCAGAAAATAAAGTAAGAAAGCAAAACTTTTTTGTACTTACAGAAAAAACTTATTATAACATTTTTCCCGAAAATGATAAAAATTGAGATACACGAAATAACATTAAACAATTTTCAATAATTTTGTTCTAATAATATTTTTGTTCTATTAGATACTTGATTTGGATATTAATGCTGCATAAAACAGTAAAAATGTATAAGATAATTTATAAGACGATATCAAG
>JABFQD010000464.1:0-25968 GCA_022817045.1 Psix sp. ZL-2020
TATACATTTTGAAATTTCTGATTGAAAACATGATCGATAAAGTTAATAAAACAAGAATATTTCAATAGGTTCGAAAAATGAAATTTAATCATTTTGAAAATTTGGTATTATTTAATCGCTTGACTCGTATAACAATCTTAAAAATAGAAATTATGTTAATAATTTTAAAACTTTAATATATCAATATTAAAAATAATACCATGAGCAATGTTTATGACATGGCAATAAATATATAATAAGAAAGTTATTATTTGATAAAATATCCAAAAAAACATTTTCTTTCTTGCAATATATTTCAACGTACTCATAAAATTTAAATAAATAGACAAATATCATGAGTTCTCAGTTTTTTATGTATACCCGATAGCTTATTTATTTCTCGGACGCAAAGGTGTCATATGTATTGTGAAGGTTTCTTTAAAAAAAAAAAAATAAAATAAAAAATAAGAAAAAGTCAATTCCAAAGAAAGGTAGCGTAAGAAAAAATTCAATAAGATCGGTAAATAAGTTATGGCACAGGCAACTTTTATACCATTTTTCGTTAATTGAAATAATTACTTAAAGTTTATTTTCTACTTTATAACCAAGTTAATGTATGAAAAAGACATTTTTTATTTTATAAAATCTTTTAGTTATATTTTAATATATTTAATTCAATGTGCTACTCTAAGGTATAAGATATTTCTTGTAGTTTGGGACATCAGCAATTTTTTTAAAATTAATATAAAATTAAAATAATATTGTTCATTATTCTCAAAACAGTTATTATTATTCACAAAAGTAACTGAAGCTTATATAAGAATCAATAATCTTAATTGAAACATTTTTATAACGTATGGAAAATAATAAAAAAAAGTGTCCTCAGATACCAGAAAACCGTTTCTATGTATAAAACTAGAGAAATATGTTCCTCTTTTCTTTGTTTATAATGATTTCTATTAAATATTATATATTGAAACTAGTGCATCAAACATTATTTGAAAAAATTGAGAATCCCAGTATGACACCGATCACTGGAAAGATATATTGTTTATTAAAATATTACTTATATGTATTTCATAGTATATAATAAAAAAGATATTTAAGTTGTTTATATTTATAGAACTATTAATAAATCACTATATTATTATGAAAATACAAAATATCAAAGATTAACAATGTTAAAATGTATTTTGGCATTCTTTAAATAGCTAAAATGGGTTCTGGTTCTTGTTGAATAATATTTATAATTGCCTGAATTATGGAAATGTACATATACATCCAATTACAAAGAAATTTCATATCGAAATGGTCCAAAAAAATTTTTGCAATATTATTAGCATCCTATTTCGCTTAAATTAATTTTGCTTGGTTATGATTGATATACGTTCGAAACACAAAGTTTTAGTGTAGCATTAATTTTTGAATCATCTTTCCACTATCACTGTTAATTTATCTAACTGAATTTTAGCTGGTATATTTTACTCTGTATACGAGATGGCAAGGAACATGTGATGGGTTGTTCGAAGGTGTTCGATGAGATTGATGGACTCTTTGTAGTGACTTTAGAAGACCATCGAAGAAGTGACGTTAACATGGAAAGCAATTAGAAGAAGCACGTATACAAGGGATAATAATTAGTGATCGATGATACTTCAATAACATTTTCTAATTTTCAATCTGACGCAAAATTAATTTCAATCTTGGGCAAAAAAATGACCCTTTATAGAGTATATAGATATATATATATATTTTAAACACAGCATTTTGAAATGACATATTCCGAGTATCGCTCTGTGAAATGTATATTTTGTTGAAATAAATCATGAAAAATAATTGTAACAAAATATACTCGCATTTTATTATAAAATTAAATTACACACAGCTAAAATTATCTTAATATTACTATAGATCCATCTCTCTACAACTTTGTTTCGTATCGTTCGTTTTGTTTTTCCTTTCGGACTCGAATTGCTCCGACGGTCCATTATTTGTAACCGTATCTAATACTGTACACTTTCCGAGCAGCTTCCCGTTTTTTGTCTTGGCTCTCTACTTCCTATTTCTGTCGCGTGTCCCATAAAGTAAATCACTTCGATTCACGTCTGATACAATAAACGCCAAAACGTAACGACTCATCAAACGTAAGGCTGCTTCATTTTTGAAGTCGCAGACAAAGATCGTTCACTTTTATTATTATTTATGTACCGAACCTTTCTACATAAGGTTTCTTGAGCTGAAGTTCAACCATTGCTGTCCGGCGTGTTTTTTTGCAAAAGAACACTCTTTTCGTAATTCTAATTTATTATTTAGTAATAATATAAGATCAAAAATATTTAATCGGCTTATTTTTGAAGGAGTGAATGTTTATGTATATCGCAAAAGTTAAAATCTGGCCTTAATGATATAATAGATGAAAAAGAATATTTTATTTTCCCGTGGAAAATTTGTGTATTGTAGCGTTGCAAAAAATGTGTCATTTTCACTTTTGGATACAAATGGAAATAGTTGGTTAATGTGTTCTTCAGACTCTAAAATGTGCGTTTCATACTTTAGTCAAATATATGTTGACAAACATTATTTAATTAATTTTGCCTTGAATTTAAATAAACTTTGAATATGACATAAATAATCACAAGAAGTTGACGTTCAAATAGGTTGGAATATGTAAAATAAAAAAACAATTTATGTTCTAAAAATGTGATGTAACTATGCTGTAGCACTTGAATATATTGTTTTGAAAATCTGTAGCAAAATGTAACTTTTTTAAATTTTTGCTTAAGAAATATGTCTGAAACTTAGTCAACTTTTATAAAATGAAAGCATGCAAATGATAAACAATATTATGATTTAGAAATGTTGAAACTCTTGTTACGCAATCATCAAGGAAACATATCTTAGTTCTTTATAAATTTCTAACATTTTGTGTTTATAAGCATAATGTGAATATAAAACATATTTCAACGTTTAAACTTATATTTGTATTTATAAAATAATTTTAAAAGCAACTGATCTTACGCTCATTTCTAAAAGTATATTTTATTTAATCTTATTTCCTACACTTGTTTGTACAAGATTTGCATTATATTTTCAGAAAAAACATTCATATAATATAGCTCGACGTATGTTTAAATCAATATTATTGAAAAAGTTTGCAAAGAAATTATGATATGTGCCAAAGCATTGAATATTAATATTTTAATAAAAAATGAATTATCTTCGCTCTTATAACTGTTATAGCATTTATGACGTTTTGCTATTTGAATAGTTTCTCAGAATATCTGAAATAATGTAACTTCGTTATCTTTTCCCCGGTTACTCGCGTAACAAAATTTACCACAATTAGATCGATATATGCAAACAGATGTCATCGCGATTATTTTAAGGTAAAGCTGTTGTTATGGAATTTTGGCTGGATTGTGGCAATTAAGCCGCGTAAGTATGCATCGGTTAGAATGCCAGTCGCATTGTGAGCGACGATTTGTGCTAATGGCTGTAATGACATTAGGAAATCTTTGAGGTTAAACGAGGAACGTCCACTTGACTGTTCACTCAATTCGCCTTCCACCGAGGCTGCTCAGAAGGGGAGTCCATTAGCTTTTAGTCATGTTGGAAATTACACGGGAATCTTGTTCCTTACGTCACCGTTGCGTTAATTCACAGCTTTTTAGCTTTCTGACTTTGAATAAAGCTGAGTGCAATCATTGTATAGTATCTTCTTATTTATGGCTTAGCAATAAATGGTAAATTGAATAACAATTGTTTCAATTTTTAGTGATACGAAAATGAATTCTTTTAAACCAATAGTTTTAGATTTATCTAAACGTGGCGGTGCGAAAATTTAATATAGAATATAGAAACCATAAGTCTTTTATTAAAAAGTATTATAAAATTTTTTTCGACGAAACGTAATATTTTAACTGACAATATAATATTGATTATCAAAAATATTGAAATGTGTGTAGTAAAATAAAATCGCAATATCTACTACAGTCATAAAATTATAATGGTTGTTTATTTTTTAATAATATATTAATCAATTGTTGGTTATACACCAATAACTCAATTTATTATTAATAAATAAAATTATGGAAATTGTAGATTTAAAGATTAATCAACGACATTTATTCAAATTTAATATTTATCACTGATCAAACGTAACTGTTTTTTAAAAATACTGTTGTAATATAATTTTAACAATATTGCTCGCGGGTAAATGTGAACAAGTTGTAACAAGTTGTAACTATGCGTTAATTATTTTGCGTTTCACATACTTACACTTTAGTATCACTTTTAGAATATTGAAATGTAAACACAGTAGTAAATAAGTGAAGTATTTCAATCAATATTTCTTATTCCGTAGACATCGTATTTCGGAAAATGAATATACAAAAAGTTAATAAAAACAGCGGACAAGTTTGTGCATAGAACATTGGAGTTTCTTGGAAAACAAAAATACTTTTTGCATTTTATTTTAAAAATTTCATTTCTGGTCCCTTTGGAGCTGCTGTGCAGAAAAAACTAAAAAAAATGTAGCGCAACAGTTTTATCTGTATAAAGCAAAGCATTACAAAATAACTCTGTGAACTTTGTCTATATTTTCTTCACTTCATCAGCAATTCTTTAGTCAATCTACAGCATTAATAGTAGACAAAACGCTAATGCTTCCACTTTTTGAAAATGCGCTCTTATTTTGACGAACATTTAGATGAATAAAAGTTTCGGTCCGAATTTTTGACGTAAAAGTATAGTCTCACAAATGTGAGATTATATAATCGTATAACGGATTGAATCACGCACTCAAAGTGAACTCGAATAAAGTAATATTCAATGATATTATACTTTTGCAGAGAAGCCTGAAATGAGAGAATAATATTATAAATAACTTTATCAAAATATATTCAATTATTTGATCCGATCAATGAGAGATCAACATCGAGTGCACTTTATATGATCAGAGTGGCTTTACAACGACAGACTCGTTGAGTGACAGCAGAGAGGATAAAGCGACGCTTTGATAGAAGTATAAAAAAACGTGGATCAGGGGTACATGTCATTTATACGTGCAGACACTGCGAGCGATCTCGGAATGCAATTGATGAAATTTCCAATCTGTTTAGCGTCGGCCTTTTATGACCCGCTTTATCATGTGCTGTTCGGATCCGTGCCGGGAAATGTCTCGGTTTTCCTCTTGGTCGAAATTTCAATTCGCGAAATGCGTGCATGAGAAATGCATGAGAAACAGCGTGCTCCATTTTTAATATCTCTTTGAACGCGCGGTGTTATCTTCGGGTGGCTTTTCTCCACCACTTGTTTCTCTTAATCTCAAAACTTGGGGCTCGCATTAATCATAAAGAAGGGATTATTTTATTGTGAAACACGCGGCGGAAAAACGGTTCTTACAGCGCATTTTTTACCGCGACTTGTTAATGTAATTCCTTCAGCGGATTATATTTCGAGGCTTGCGCCGATTTTAGTGGCATAATTAAATAAAATGTAATGCAATTAAAATGAAGTGTCGAGCTCGGTCGCCGTCGATGCTGCGGAAATAAATTCGCCGCAGCGATTGGTACGCCGTGGAATTAGTGTGTCGGATTCCTCATCTACTTTCCTCCTCGAGATGCAAAAATTTTCCTTCCAATGAACGCGCGATGCAGTAATACTAACGAACTGCGGTTTCACGAGTATGACACGGAGCTGCATTAATATGTACGCGCGTCAATTTGCACAATTTTAAGTCAAATCCTAGTCTCGTGAGAAATTTTAAACTTTTCCCATATTTAAATCATATTTAGATTTTTTTATCCTTACATAAACGTTAAGCGTACAGTTGACGTAATTTTGACGTAGAGGATGTAAATGTATGAAAGAGATATGGAGATCCGTCAAGTCATTTGAAAGTAAACTTATATGACGCATATATATATAAAAGTAAATCTACGCAGAAATATTACTTACAATAATTTATAAGTACAGAAACATTTTATTAACGATAATAAGTCAGAATCATAAAATTTATTGTAATATGAAGTTTACATGTTGTATATGTAGCTATCAATTATGTACATCTATTACATAAAAATATTTATACATAAACAAAAATTTATTGAAAGAATTCGTGAAAATATAGTAAATAGAAAATATAATATGAAAAAATATAATATGAAAAAATATAAACATGAATACGAGCGGAGAAAAATGTCAATACATTATGACTCAATTTTGTATTACATAAGAAATACATGTAAAATTCTTAACGACATATCAGAGGGCTACTAATAATTTAGAAAAACAGACAAAAAAATAGGTAAAAAATAATTTGCCATATTATTTCATTAATATTCGCTAAACATTTTATGTTGCTTATATGCATTTCTCATTTGTTCCTCATGTCATATATAATTACAATTTTGCAGTTAATTCTCCTATCTAATAATTATTATTATAGTTCCGAGAATGTGGTAATATTGATTAACAAATAAAAAAAAAATGAATAAATCCTTGAACAAACTTAAATTTTTTGAATAAATGCAAGGATATATACATACAGGTATATATCCTATATATAAAAATATAAAATGTGAAAACACGCTTTCAATTTATGATTTTATATTTGAGTCTTATGTTGATCCAAAAGCTTCGTTTGGATCTAAACATACGATTTTATACCTCAAAATTTTATGCATATTATTTTTTACATCTGGATCATGAAATTCGAATGCATTCCAAACATATCCTCTAGTTATCACATTTATTACGCTTTTTATCAAAAATAAAAATGGAATTTGATATGAATATTTTTTGTGTTATAAAGTTTGATTTATCGTTCCTTTTGTTAAATACAAATAAGACAAATGAGAAGGGACCAGATTTGATTTAAAATTCGTTTTTATGCGTTTCTACAAGTAACTAGATTACGATTATAACAATTGAAGTAAAGAGAGTGTTGATTCTAATGAGCGTCGAGCCATTGCTGGTTATCATTAGAACTTGCTTTCTTATCACGTTCATTTGTTCTCTCGCAGGCCAGCTCGTCGTGCACTTTTTCGCTCGTTCGTCTACTATCGTCCAATAATAAAGTGTGACGACAAAGTTTCAATCGACTTGTCGAACAATTCGCTGATGTATTCGTTCTCTTTCACGTGGCTTGATTGAAATTGACCTGTGTAACGAGTCCTTTGTAAGCCACATCGACGCTATAGCAAGTTTTATCGGGTTCTCCCAGAAATTGAAATCAGAAAAAGTCACGAAATCGGCTACAAATCTTTATCTTAATTCTACCTTTATTCAAATCTCATCTTCAAATAATGTCAATCACTGTCGAATGTAATACTGATTATTTAGCTTCAGGTTAAATTAAGAAATTGACATGTACTAATTCTCTCATCTTGTTCTTGTGAAGAATAAAACTTGTAACATTTGTCAAAGACTTTGAGTAGATATTATTATTATGGTTACTTTATGGTTGAATTATACAAAGATATTTCAGATTAAATAGAAATATAAAATAATGTACGAAATTTTGCTTGGAAAATAAATTACTTAATTATGAATAGAAATCGTTCAATAAAAAAGACGTGCAAAGTTCCGCGGACGTATTAAATAAACGTGTTTACATAGAAATGTATCGATCAGTCATTTTTTCATTGCATAGTTTAAGTACAAACTTGATTGATGTTTGAATCGATGTGAGTCTATTTTATTTCAGTCATGTCCAGTAAAGTATTCAGCTTTTTATATCAACGCACATTGTGCTTTTTTTATACGAAGTTTTATTTAAAATATGAATCGATCTGCCTTATTTGAGAATACAAAAATCTATACTAATAGTTGCATAATACATGTTACATATTTATATTTTCAACCAAATATGAGAAAAATAAATATATTTTGCATCCATTAGATTTTGCTAATTTTTAAATTGCAAATATGTAAAGACAAATAATATTTTTAAAATCAGCAATTCAAGCATTTTTATAACTTAATTAAATTACTGCTAATTCTTTTATTTCAGGATTCTTGAACATAACAGCGTAATAAATGTTTATGAATTATTTGTCACATCATTGCGCAAAACGCAATTTCTAGGTTTTGAATTGAAAATCTAACAAGTTCAAAATTAATAGCATTTGTTTTCGCCTCTTGTGAGCTCTTTTAGTTAGATAAAATACGGTTTTTAAAGCGCATTGTTGTACCATAGTTGAACGCACGCAGCAAGTAATGCATTTGGAAATAATTCGTATTGATTATCTGTTTTGCGCACTTGACGCTAGGTATGTAGGAATCGTCACGCCGAATTATGGGTGCGTTAATGGTTTGTTATTGAACGCGCTTTTTGAGAAGAACGCACTCGAACGCGTACAACCTTTTTATATGTTAATGTCAGGCTTCAGCGTATGAAATTGCCGCACAGATTTTTCATTCTCTCAAACTTATTGTTTTTCGAACACTGTAATTGAAAACTTCGAAAAAGCATACAGTTGAATGCAAATTTTCCATAACAGGAAAATAACGTAAACATAAAATATATTGTGAAGAAGAATATACAATCATCCGCTTATTAAACATTGTTTGAAATTATTCATGTATTTAAATACTAGTTTTTTAATATTATGGTCTATTTTTAGTTAGCCAGATTAATAATCGGCAGTTTTCAGAAAATTAAAAATTACTAAGGCCATTGTTATTACAAAGGCTACAAAATAATAGATATGAATATTTATATACTATACTATCAAATGGATCCTATGAAATTCTAGCACGGAATCATTTTTAAAACTCATGCGAGCGTTTCTTCTTAATTTTTATTACAAGTTTTAATTTATTAGAGAGCTTTATGAAATTCAAAATTTTATCTATAAAATTAAGATGCATATGAATAACATAATCTTTAATCTGCTTAGACTGATTTTGAATACGTTTACTGAAGTAAAATTAAATCAAAAAATATATTGAATAATATAACAAAATAATTTATTCATATCATTTTAATGTATCACAATAATTTTAACATAAAGTTTAAAATTCTATACTAACGTTTGAAACATAATAAGTAATGTAAAGTCATACAGTATGTATGTTTCCAGATACAAAGATATACAGAGGATAAATATTTTTTATTGTTATAAGCACTGAGAAATATTCCACACATTTGCAGAGACGTTTCTCGGTGTGTTCTCGTTGATGAATTTTAAACGATGGGCTGAGCATTTCGAGCAGTATTCAATCTTCACAATGGCTTACGATTAATCGACGGAAGTTTTAAAAAGAATACATCAGTGCAGCGTCGGAGAGCAATTTTTCGACACCGGAACAAGCGTAGCACAATGTTGAAAATTCTTTGCATTTTTTATGCCTTTAAGTCCCGTGCTTATTGTTAATAAGCTCAGAAGAGGTTTAACTACGCAACTCCAAAATATTGAGGGTTCAGATACTCGCGATGAAAATGTGGGCATAAATCGTTCGATAAAATTACAAAATGAAATTTTATGAGGAATTCATTTTTGATTATTCACAATAGGGCAATATTGATTAATACGCACAAATCATTGAATTAAGATACTATTGCAGTTTTGGTAGATTTATATAGTTGATATAATGAATATCATTTAGGTGCAAGAGATATTGCGCTCAATAAAAGTTACTTTTGATAAAATGTGTTCTTGTTAAGAATTATTAAATTGTTTTTCTTATTCATTTTAGAAGGTAAAACATTTAGTATTTTATTTCATATTAATTATTTTTTATTCATAAATTGTGAAATACATGATTTCATGTAATTCACAGAGAATATTACATTTTATTGTCACGTATTTTAATTAAAGTCTCTGCAAAATGGATTTTCAGAAAGTTCTTTAAATGTATGATTCTTGAAGTGATTCTAAATTTGAAAGATTATTTTTTATGATTTTATCAAAGATGTCATGAAATATTTAATGTTGAATAAATGTCGGAAACTCCGAAGGAAATGTTGATGTTTTCATTTAGAAGAGATTGGATCTTTGAGCGATAACTTAATATCACAGAACAAGAAAAATAAAATCGAATGAATGAAACTATTTCAAAGTGTTTGTATGAAGAGTGAATAAACGTCGCGATGTAATTTCGCCAATTAAACTTTGCAAGGAATCGCTCTGAGAGTTTTTTTCGTTATAAATGAAATTGCAAAAGGCTCGTTTTGATCTGTCTGGTTGAAAGCCGAGTGCTTTCGGTTTAAGAAGAAAGACGGCTTGCACAATAGACCGCATGTAGATGCGGAGTTGGTTGAAAGCCGGCGGGCTATTTTCTCATTTTTTGTTTCTTTCATTCGAACTTGCGCGAAACCGAACTAATAAACTAACATGATTTTTTGCGTCAAGTTTTTGCTGCGGTCGCGAGGAAGAAACAGCAAACAGTAAATGCACTTGCGGCTACGCGCGCGTGTTTTATTCCTGTGTTCAAGTCTCGTAAATGCTTTTCAGTTTCTACGGTTGTGTGAGAGTTCACACAGTCACAGCGAACTTGGGCTAATTTTTCCCGGCAAGTTCTCTTTTAACTCGCCATGAAAACTTTTCTGTCATTGGGAAAGTAATATCAGTGACAATGCTCTTGCATCGAGCAAACGAGAGAGTGAAAGCATCAAAAATAGGAAGAAAAGGAAAAATTAGGAAAAGATTGAGTGAGAACTTTACAAAAAGCTGCGCATAAAAGTACGTAGTTTAATTCTATATACGATTACTTGTTCCAAATTACCCAAACAACCACTGCAATCTTTTTTATTTAAATTCAACTCTAGCAATCTAGTTTACTTGACTCATCGCTATGCTTGTTTCACAAATGAGTTATTGTTACCCTTCAAGAATTTCACTAAAATTACACTCTTGACCTGTCTCGTTCGAAACTTTGTTCGTATGAACTTCTGGTCGTCACTTTTTCAACTTATCAATTGAAACATTGATAACTATTAAAGTTGTGTCAATAAGCAATTTTCAGAATTACAATTCTCAGACGTCTTTCAATGGGGTGGTGGGAGAGTGGAAATACTTAAATGGCATTTCAAGTACTTGGAGAAAAAAGGACTTTTGTGTGAGCAACTTTTCGTGCAACCATTAGATTTTTTATACGTTTTCGGTACTTGTATCAAAGTTTGCCTTGCCGACGAAATTACACGCTTCGTATCATACGATCAATGCTATTTTTTATTGGATCCTCCTCTTCGGCATGAATATCAATGCTAATTAATCTCCGTTGTGGGGATGAATTTTTATTGCAAATCAAAGCGACCACTTGAAATCGTAGTCCGCTAAATAAAAAATTAATCAAAAACTCGCTCCTTTTTCAATCTTCACTTGAGTGAAGCTAAAACGTAGCTTACGGCCGATACAGTCGAAAGACTCGCTCTGCAATTATGTTGTCAGTGTAATTGCACGAGGCACCTGTATGGCCAGTTTCGATTTTGTTTCTTGTTTACTTGTTTGCTGTCATTAAATGTGAACGCTCTGATAAATAAAGTCTAGCGCAATTGCGCTTATTTTCGTCTATTGAAGCTCTTCCAGCTTTTTTAACGATACAGACTCGTAAAGATTTCTAATTTGTTTCAATAAGATGAAAAAAGTTCAAATCCATTATTACTGTGTCGTACAAAATGAGTTTAATTAAACTTATCTCTTCCCGTATGCTACATGCATAATTTATAAATAATCATCCGAGGGACGGTGCATCCATATACAAAGAAAAAATATGTTTATTCGAAGATAGTTAATCAATATCTGGAACATTAATAATATGTATCCAAAGGCTGCATATTTCTTTTTCTCAACTTTTGATGTTTATATTTCATTTTTAATGAGAAAAGCCAGATGGCGCATGTGAAAAACGTTTCGCATAAATTTGAAAAAAATTATGAATGTGCTAGTGTAGGAGCTATTTAGCCTAAAAAACATTTAAGCTGGACCTTCATCTGATCAATCATTAATTTCAAAAATATGCTAGATTAACACTTAAACGCAAATAGATTTTCTGTCATATGCATGTAAGAAGATCATTGGTACTATGAAACCAATGTTATTCGTATACAGAGCTTAACGTAAATATCCAACCTGATTTTATCCTATAGTTATATGGTTAGTAATATCTGAAATATAAATGTGATAATCAATTTCATTATTGTTAATTTGAACAGAGCTTGAAAACGGGATTATATTTTTGTTGCTCTGGAAAAAACATTTATTATTTCCAACTTATTACAAAAGTTATCTTTTTAAATCATTTTAGAAAATGTATCTAAACATAATCATAATAAGAAAATCAATATTAAGTGAATATTAGATTTATGCATATTTTAAAAGATAAACCACCGAGGGAGATCAGTCTTTTAGTGATAAATTACATTTTTTTTCGGATAACAAAAGTATAGATGAGAACTGACATTATCTGATTGAATTTATTAGTGTATATAGACTACTATGTTTTTAAAAAAACTAATTGAAACAAATTTTAATACTTTTCAAATGTAACTATTATTTCTGTAAACTAAAGCAATACAAACAAATGGTGTTATGAAAGTAAACAATAGTTCACTGTAATAAAGCTTGTTTTCTTAAAATCTTCTTTGAATTTCAATTTCATTCAACTGAGAAAAATAAATTGTTGAAAGGACAATCACAATAGTACAATTTTCATTATCAATTGACATACATGAAAGTAAATCAGTATTATAATTTCATGATCTTATATGATCTCTTTTCTAAAGTTCATTAAATGAACTCATTGTATTTTTCATTATTACGGAAAACTATTGCTCGATATAATCAAAGAAGCCTCTATTTTTCTCTGAAACAGTAGTAATCAAAATTCCTCGATATTAAATGTATAAAGCCGTATGGACTGTATTGTGTTCTTTTATTGCAACATTCTTGGTGTTTTTATCCAAAACGACGCTCGCAATAACTAGGCGTGCCTGGTAACGATCATTTTCATCCATACACGTCTTGTTAAATTAACATTGGCCGATTCCATAGTCGAATAACAGATATTAAAATGAATCATCGCATCTTTGCGTGGTAATTTACCTTATAAGTTGGCCCCTTTATCCGGATTATCTTCGCTGAAATACGAAATAAATTTTTTTTAAGATTAAATCACGTAAATCGAGGTTTTCCGCATGCGGCAAAATTACCAAGAAGCTGTCATAATAGTGTATATAGGTGCGCTTAAAAAATTCGATTATCATAAGAAATTGTTTGAATGTTCAAAAATTAAGTTGATTAAAATCATGCTGCATTACGAGTTGACAGTCATAATAAGAAATGAAGTCGTGGAATATTAATGTGTGAATAACATAAGAGAATTTAAAAAGATAGTGCATGATGATAATAAATTTAAAATACACCTAAAGTACTTGGTTTTGAGTACGATTAACACTGAACGAGAGTTAGTTTAAAACGCAAAATGCGCGGAAAATGCTTTTAGCGCGAATGCAAAATTATAGATTGAAATGACATATAAACTGAATCAGGTGAAGGATTAGATGATGAAAAAAATTATAATTCCGTTTATGTTTTTATTAACTTTAAGTCAGTTTTTTTGAAAAAAATATTGCACTATGACACAAAGGATCAATCATTAAATGCATCCTTATCATTTGTGAATCGTTGCTCGAACTGTCCATTGTAGAATTTCTATGTTTGCATTCTCATTAAGAATTGTATGTTGAGTGCTGACGTAAAAACTTATTGACAATAGTGCTAGAAGATGAGATTAAAATTCACTTTTATGGAAATTAAAAGCTCAAAGGTTTGCCAATCAAAATCTTGATAAAGATTTAATTATGTTTTATTGTGTTGTATGATTATAATATTTCGTCTTTTTCTAGTAATACTAGTTTAATTTGAATTATGTTTGAATTTTTCAGAATTTTAACTTGTACATTTAGAATAGATTTAAACTTTATTTTAAAACTGTCTAACTTATACAGAAATTTCTATGAAATACAAAATATAATCTTAATTAATGAACTAGATATCGGACGTCAAGAAGTTAGAGTTTGTTTAAGAGTATGTGATGTTTCATTTGAGAAATCTCATTGTATTTTATTAATTCGATGGCAATTTTATATCTCAACTCTAAGGCTTTGTTTTTTCAAACTTTTTAAGTTACGCAACTTTGATGTATCCTTGCTTTGATGTGTTTTATTAAGAGGTTAAAAGAACTTTTGTATACACTTTTAACCTTTTTTCTTTAATCGTATTTCAACGTAAACTTATTCTATGAAATATATTCATGGGATGTATTACGTTTTCTTGTATACCAAAAATGAACATAACGAATTTTCAAATTTCAAAAAAAGCTTCTAGCCAACTATAATAGACAATTCGACTTGCAATTTTTTTTACTAATCTAATGTATCTTTCATTTTTATTTGTTGTAGGTAATGCGGGTGAAATAAAAAATGGTCTACTATACGAAAGTAAGACGAAAATATGTTTTTCACGCGACATTTTCATACAATTCTGGAGCTTTAAAAATAACCTTGATATCAGATAAAATTATATAAAAAATATATTTTTTATTTAATCACCTTTGTAACTTAATTTTTAGTAGCAAAATAATTTTAATATTTTTTATTTCCATGTTGTTATTGGAGTTTTTTATCTATAAATTCATGGAAAATAAATTACTCTGAAAGCAAAGTTTAAAGCGTCAATAATATCGTTAGAAAAATAAAATGGACCTATTATCAGTTCGTAAAAATTCTGATTCTATAAAAATAATCTTCAGTGTTATGGTTCATCGAGTAAGCTGTCACGTCCGTATATATGACTGACTTGTGTCATCTGGCGCGTTTGAATAAACATATAGGTCAGTAATGTCGAATGAGCTGTCGCACTCATAAAATTTCGTGGATTTTCGTATTTGTGCATTTATCGGCTGATATTTATGCAAACTAACAAAAGTGATGCTATGTATGATTCTTATATTATCAGTTTAATTTGTATACTAATGTAGATTGTACTTTATGCTGAAGCTTCAAGATCGTTAGGACAATGTCAATAATTTATTAACTGTCGTTGGTAAAAACATTAACAAACATTCATTTATTACAAGTTTGAATAACGCTGTTCATCGAGCTCCATTAAATTTTTAATTCGACTTCGTTCTTTCAAAACGAATTTCACACTGCGGTATCTTCTATCGAATTTTCTCAACATAATGTATTCTGCTTGCTATCAGATTTAACGAAATTTTTTAAAACTACTTTCAAATTCAGCTATTAATCGTGAAAAATTTCACATTGCTCGTGATTTTGGAGTAAAAAATATTTGCGAGAATTCGTTTACATATTCATGGAACCAATAACCTTTTAGACGAAAAAATAAACGTTTGAAACTATAAATTTATTTTTAGGAACACAGTTGTTGTTAAGAAATGCATTTTAAAGAATCACGTTACTTCGTACGAAGTTATAATTAAAGTATCATTTGTTTGTTACTTTCTAGTTACAGTAAGATCTCCATTTTTAGGTCATTTCATTTTGCTCATTACTGTGGAACTTGTAAAGAGCACACAGTATCAACGTCTATTGTTAAAAAAGTTAAGCGTTCATTTGTTTCATTTGCATAAAATATTATTCGTAATCTGTGTAATTCATATTCAATTCTAGCTTAATGATAGGATAATCGGATATTTTGATCAATATTTTTCTTCAAATATTTTTGCGATGCACTGATTTAGTGCTATTGACTGTTCGGCCTTACGGAATCTGCGAGTTAAAGTTTATCGTTAATATACTTCTCACATCAGTTCTCCTGAGCTTTTCAAGCTTTTTTTCATTCGGTTCGTGTTTAATTTTATTTATCCATCCGAGCGAATGCGCGTCGAACTCACGTTGACTTCGGCATGCATAGCTTCATTTTTGGTGACGCACTCGTTAGTTATATTAGTGCATCGTGCTTTTAATGATTTAGCCGAGAAATTTCGCTCTTTTCATCCGCAACTCTAGTTTGAAATTCAAATAATGTTGAGTATTCTTCGATGTTTTTTCTGTATTACTAAGCATTTGCGGATTCTTGTTTGTACTGAAAACAATGACATTCATTCGAACAAATATTAATTGAATAAAAAATCAAGGAAAACTAATTTTTTTTGCATTTCGAAAAGAGACTTTCAATATTTGTTAAGTAAAAATAAAAAAATTGATTTGAGTAACATACATTATTTGTGTTTACAAATTTTGAAAAATTCATTTTGGTATTTGAATGTATAATCACAAAATGTTTCACAAAGAGAAACTCTTTGTAAAAAAATGATAGGTTTAATTTAATTGGAATCTAGTCCACGATAATGAAAATTAGATACAAAATTAAAACTACGTCAGGATAAATTTTGTATCTAGAATTTGATCACTGTTTTCGATATGCTCTGGATAACCTTTATTATTCGCGTAATTCATACAAAAAATTAACTTTTCATAAATTTCAAATATTTACTTTTATCTTCAGCCATGTTTGTTACATAAACATTACCTGTGGATTGAAAAACAAAAAGAGAAGCTCTATAATTTGTTCCAGTACAAATGTGAATAATTTTTCAGTTGCATCAATTGCGCGTTTAAATGTAAAATGTAAATTGCTTAAAATGTTTCATTTGGCCAGAAACAAACAGCAAAATAAAATATTCAAACCGTAAACCTTAATTCTGATACATCGTTTAGTATTTATAGGTATTAATAATTAACAACAAGCTATACCTTCTGAATCCATAAAACCACACGTTCAAGAAAGGAAAAGTGCATTCAAGAAGTTTATCATGCACTATTTCGCATCAGTGGACCTTTTTCCGCTGTATCCATTTCTTCATACAAGATACTACTCGGAGGTATCGATAGTTTCTCCATGAAATATTCACGTGAAATACACGCAGGTAAAAAGTAGCGTTTCTGAAAGCTTCGCCTTGCTGTGCAGTCAGTTTTTCTCAACAAATACATCTGCAACTCTGTCTTGAACCGATAAGTTGTATATATTTCACGCGCCATTTAATTGCACTTAAGATATAATTCGCTCGTTTCCGAATTAAGTCTAATCTGGCACTAATTACTGAATCGATAACGGTTGTACTGTTAAGGTCATCATCCACTGAGATATATCTTTAACTCTCGGAATCCTTGCTGAATCGCAAAGTAAGCATCTTTTTGTCGTCGTCGTCTTTGCCTGGCTCAGGCCCTTTTATTACTCCGTGAATTTCTATTTTTCGCTTTGCCATCGAAATAAACCTCGGCGAAAAATTCTCGTCAATTTCACCCGTACAAAGGCGCCCTCTTTCGTGATGTATTGTCCCTTCTTTATTTCGAGCAAAAAGAGGATGCAAAGCTAAGAAAGAAAAAGCTATGAAAAATAAACATTTCTCGACCATTTTGAATAATTAGCCGTATATTCCGGCGAGATGTTGACCTTTGACCTGTAATTTATCCAAAATAGCAACACAGCGAGTTGTTGGCTACAATTTATATGGGCTTTGCAGATCGAATCGATCGGCGATAGATTGTCACGCCGTTAATTTACTTTTTCTTCTTATTATCATTGATTTTCGTGCTACTCCGAGCGAACCTCGTGATAAGATTGACGGTATGCTGAGGAACAGGAAATGTACTGGTAAAACGAAAATGCCGTCGTCGAGGAAACACGTCACTGATAAAGCTTTTTATTATGCTGATGCTAAAAATCTGATACTATTTAAAAGATATAAATCAAACAACAAAAATTAAATGCTACCAAAGTTGTATTTTTTGCACGCGTTAAATTTGAAACTAGCTCGATGCAATTAGATGAAGAACAAAAATACGCCCAGTAATTTGCGTTGGATTAATTGTTAGCGCAATATTAATAATTGCTGATGGAAATTCGTTACATGTTACAATAACGTATTCGATTCGCGTGTAACGCATTTAATTATCCCGATGTCGAGTCGTAAACATAATGCGTGCTGGCAAAGAATAATTTATTCGAACAAACTTATTCATACGCGCTCGGACCATCTATAGCGCATGCGTACCGATCACCAAACTTACCTTGTTTCACGATCGCGATGAATTATTCAGTTTTATATTTTATTACTTTTCTACGATTCTCTCGAAACTTGACGAATTAAGGCATAATCATATGACCTACTTTACTTGACGTTCTTATCTAAATTTTATTTTGTTCGCCGCGCTCAAAACTATGCCTCGAGCTCATCTCTTCCGACGTGGTAATTTTTCATGGAAAAACATGGTTTAAATTATGAAATTACAATTATTATAACTTTTAGAGTAATTCTTTTGCGAGAAATTTGAATTTTAAATTTATACCGTTTATAAAGGTGTCACAAATATTTACAAATGTCACCTGACTTTTTGCAGCTTTTTATGTAAGATAACAAGCAATAAGTTTTTAAACTAAAAATATCTTTTGATGTATATGTGAAATGTGAGCTTTCAAAACAAAATCCATGGATTTATTTTTACAATTAGGCACGCATATGATGGAAATTATCTTACAAACATCAACCGAGTAAAAATTATTCCAGCTGTGACTTTCGAATTACATTTGTTCGACGGATGTTTTATAAGCTTGCATATGGTAGTTACACTCGAATTTATGGGTTGACTCTATTGATATAACACTACTTCGATTTGTGGTTATGAATTCAACCGCAAATATACCCGAATGGTCGTTGTATTTGTGACGACAATTATTCGAAAATTCTAGTATATATGTATATGATAAATGCTTACACTCAAATAGTTTATTAAATTGCAGTACGTATATGATTGTGTAATGGAATAATTAAAGATTTTTTTTTTGGTCAAAGGAAAATTCGATTGTGCCCTTTGTTTTGACTTTAATGTTATATACTCAAAATGTAAATTAGACAATCAAAAATATAATTAATATTGCTTTTGTAAAATTTGTATGTGAATAATAATATGTACTATGTATTATGTACAGAATGCAGAATTCATTTTTATCTCATAAATATGATGAATTATGACAAAATAAAGTAATTCTCCGACGCCTGCAGTACCTTAAACTTTTATAAGGCAAAAATCTTTTTGCCGTGCGCGGTTGGATAAATTATTAATCGCAGCGGCGAGCATGATTCATACGAACAATCTAAATTAAATGCCTCTACCAAACTTGCTGCTAAAACATCTCGTATTAATCATCCAATGAAAGTTTTATGCATTCACCTTTCGTTCGATGAATATAATTATTTTTATTCGACAAAAATTTCGTCTAAAAGACACTGCATAGTGAAGTCGCGCGAATTCAAATAGCCGAAAATGATTAGAAAACTAGTTTGCAATTTTAATCAATTATTTTTTCGTTACTGTATTTAACTTACATTTTTGTACAAATATGATTGAATCCAGCACATAATTTCCGGTACGCTGTAAATTTACATGATCTCATTTTATTATACGTAAAATGCCATATAAAATATTCTCATGAAATAATCAATACGAGGCAATAAATCGTAGAACCGACTGATACCCGGGAGATGACAGCGGCAAGTGATGTAACACACGTTCGTGTTTACATTGGCACTCTCGTTTCGATGAAATGTCCGTACATACAGCGGAAGTCTTTTTTACGAGAGAAGAACTCAGAATATGAGCTCATCGTCTTTGAGCTTTCGACCTATCGATAGCAGACGAAACGATTGAATGACTTTATATACATTGCACAAGTTGCTGAACATTTTTCAAAGAAAGGGACGTTTATGTTCCGGTCAGCCCAGCAGCCTATCTATTACTCTTCTATTTATTCCGGAGTTTTATTAGATAGAAACACACTTGGAAAACCTCAAGCGTATCTTCAGAATGGCAGGATCAGTGTGATCGTCCAGTTTGTTTCATACGACTTTTTGTTCCTTGAATACCCGGATGTGTTGAGTAAAAGAGAAAACAAAAAGTCAGTCAAATGCATGCTCTTAAATACTCGTATCTACTATCGTGAAATTGTTTAGCATTAATAATTGTAAAATAAGCTGATATGCAGTTTCTAAATTATTGAATATATTTTTGATCCAAAAGTATAAACGGCTTAATAGAACATCAATTAAAGATTAAAGTTAATGAGCAATAACAAAAAACTCATTTACATGAACGCTGATTTAACATTGATTCACATTTCTAGTGTCCGATTACTGAGGATTGATTCAATTTTGGGTGTTGTAATTAAATTAACTCAAAGTTGGTTTCGAGTAGAATTGAAGTAGATTGTTTCAACGTTAAATGGAACACAATGAAATAATGATGAGTGTTTATTAACAAGTTAATCTTGAATAGTAACTTCTATTGTAGAATTTAGTATTGTAGATTGAAGAGACAAAAATATTTATTCTTCGGAATATAAAACTAACGTTTGCGACTCATATTTGGAATGTTGTTAATAAATTGTTGACATATATTAACAATGAGACAAGCATTATAAATGTATTATTCAAATATTGATTCAAATTTTAGATAAAAAATCGAGCAAATTTGTATGAGTGATTATTAAGTAATTGTTTTATTTTACGATAATGAAATGCCAAAATATTAAAACATTAGCATGAAAATTTAATAATGTTGAATTTAACATTTTCAAAATTGATGAAATATATTTTATGTCTTTTTCATACATTGAAATCTTCGTAAATTATGTATTTTTTGTATCAAATATATCTTTTTTTTCTCAAATAACATTTATTTTATTATATTGTATGTGTATTTTATCTTTATTATTTTTATTAGTATCATTATATATGCACTCAATTTTTATGTGATTATATATTTCAATATTGAATAAAAAATGCGGACAACGTTGATTCAATATATATTTGTATTTATCTGTTCTGTTGAAATTATATGAAATTTAATATAATTTCATAATACTAAAATATTCTGAAGAAAATACTTAGTCGAAGAAACGTCTTGCTACGGTTCATACGAAATCAATTTTAGGTTTCTTTAGGAATCGGTCAAAAAGAAATTATTCTTCGCAATTCATAGACTTATTCATGAAGGTACATTCAAAAGGTCACGAATTCAACGTATATTCGTATTTATTTGTTGAACGAACAAAAATGTCTGCATTGAACAGCTGATTGCAATCAAGTATAGATATTACGGTCATTTATATCATTTTCTTTAAATCTGAACATTTGTTTATGACCATTCTGTACCACAACGTGTTCTATTGAAGCATATATATTACGTTTTTCTATTGATGTAGAGCTATCAATAATTCGCTTTCACAACTCCGTATGTGAGAGAGCTAGAAAGAGATCAGACGAGTTGACGAGAATTCAGTTACGTCAAGTGGAAAACTCATTTATGCGAATCAAACAATAATCAACAAATTTGATTCCTTTAATCTGATTTTCTTATTTGGCGAATCATCAAATTGCAAATACGTGAATTTCCGTTTTCTTTCATCGAATCAAAAAATACTTTTCATTTGAATTTTATGCTATTTTCAGTTTCGTCTTTTGCATATAAATCGAGCAAGCGAAACTGCGATACCCATCGCATGACTTTGATTTCAAAATCATTAGCCAGCTGTTGACTGTCGACATTCGTTCTAAAGAAATGGATTGTAATGTATCGCCGTGTTAAGGTTTGACGCATAACCGTATGTAACAGATGTCTGCAACATTTGACCGAAATATGCGCCACATACATTAGACGTTACTATTGTTTTCCTTTTAGCAGCATACATAACTGTCTCATTATCAATGAAACACCGAACTAGACCGACCAATTTCTAATTGTACCATGTTTTGAATTCATTATTGTGGGTCATCATTGGAGGTCGAAAATGCGTGCATCATAATAGTGCGAACAACGTATAACAATTTCCAATATCAGAAGCGATAAAATATCACTGGTGATTTTAATTTTTCAGTTTCATGCTAAGACTCGATAATGTCAAATGCGACTATATTTCACAACCTCCGAGTTTCTCCGGAAGCTGCGCGACCGAAAATAGGTGCAAAACTTTTCTGCTGCATTTTTGTTCTGAATATCGAAAGGGTTGTCGGATAATGTCAAAAAGAAAAGAGAATCAATCATTTCCGGTGCATATGTTTCTTTATTCTGATATCAGTATGATTGATCGACGAAATTCAAGGTACATTTTTCTATTTATCTTTTGTATTAAACGCACTTGCGAATTCAACACGAAAACGAAGAAGTGCGGTGCTATAATCTGGTTCACATTCACGCGATTGAACAAATGATATTGAAGTATGATCATCTAAATTGTTGAAGTGTATACTTGGCTTGCGTGAAAATCAAAATAACGAGTTTAGCTGAAATCCGCTCGTAAAATGTGGTCTTGCTGGCGATTTGAGTGGTTTTGTTGAGTAACCGCAGCTGCTGCTGAAGCGGCACGCGATGGCACGCGGATGTGCGCGATTTGTCGTGATTCCGTGATTTAGAGGGTCGTGTGTCCGCGCTTGGCTCACTCCGGGAAACTGTCGCACTTTTTCAAATTATCTATGAGGCTTTTCTTTTCTTACTTAGTTGATTTACGACTGACTCGCTAAAAGCGTGCAGACGCGAGTCGCTATAGACCAATGTAATTTGAGCAACTCGGCCTGCAGGCTTGATACCTGTACGTGACTTCAGAAATGTATAATAGATCAGCGACGGAGCGCGAAAAAGTTTTTTGCATTTACATGCATCTAAATCATTCGCACATTGTAATTGCGCGGATATTATTTTTCGACAGAGAGTTATTGAAAATAAAACTAGGCGCAGATTAATAGGTCAGAAAAAGTGGTTTTATGCACGTTATCATTTTGATTTAAGAGATTTTCGCTGCAGAAGACATAATTTATGTAAATTTTTGTGTGTTTTGAATTAATTTCATTGAACGTGAAAACATTTATTTTTATGCGTAAACTTGATGTCAAATTAAACAAAATTGTATGCCAAAATGTATGGATATCATTTCATGTCAATAAATTGAGTTAAGTAATGAATTAAAAATACATTTAAATTCTTCTCTATTTTCTTATGCTATTCTACAGACGTTAATTCATTGATGGAAAAGATGTGCGTTATTATTTTAATTATACCAAAAGGTTTTGCATACTTTCTTTATAATATATATCTCTTTCATCTATAAATGATACTAATTAGGGTGAAAATACGAAAGATGGTTAAATTCTGACCCTGTGAAAATGATTAGATTGTTATGGAAAAGATTATCATTAATATGAATAACTAGCATGACGCTTATGAAACAGTGAGACCAAATAACCGTCAGGAAAATGAATTTTCTACATTATTTAAAGTGGGTAAGTCGAGAGTTCCGACAATCATCTCAAAGTTATATTTGCTGACCAATGTTTCACGTAAAATTAATATTCCTTCGAAAGTTTGTCTGTTTGTACATGTTTATTGCACAAAGTTGTAATCAAATAATTTTGTAAAGAAAAACATTTCCTCATCTTTTTATTATCATTATGATATGGTTGTCACACCAACAAGATCAACATTCAAATAATTTCTTAATGGAAATAATTCATGAAAGATGAGATCAGGTAATCGTTTCAGGAATACCAATATGTATATTACCATAATTTAAATTTGCCGTTCTGCAAAGAGGTCGTTGCATTTTACTAATGAATTGAAAAAACGACAAAGAAAAAGTTGTGACACTTGGACGACGCGAAGTTACGTTAAGTGAATTAGGAAATGGTGAAACTACCGCGGCAAAACTTATCGTGATTAATTATCATGTAACTCACGACAGTTTTAATGACTTACTGTCACTTTTAAGAGGCTTTCCGATTACAAATGTCGAAATGTAAATTACTTATTTCGACGCTGTTTTCATTGGCATATTTAATTGTACTTGTAGATAACAGTAGATGAAAATAGGGCTCACGTGTAATTTATATCATATATCAATAATAATTTGAAGTAAATTCTGGTGTTTAATTTTATACGTTGTATGTTACCTCTAAATATTAAATTTCTATGATTTAAACTCTATTATTCGATTATTTATATATAATAAATAAATATAAATTTTAAATAAATAATAAATCATTATAATGTAAATAATCAAATATGAATGTTAATAACCTCGTAAATCAATCAATTTATATAGATACAGCTGTGAATTTCAAAGGAAACATAATTAATTTTGTACATTTCTTGTAAAGCTACTCAAACTAATAAGAACTCTCGTATATAAAAAGGGAATATAAACATCAAGAATTAATTGTTCTTAAAAATTGGTGGAAAGAAATGTTTTACTTTATTTTCTATTTGAAAAAAATTTCAAACAAATGAAACGAATAATTGTACTAAAAATATTTTATGTATTTGAAATAACTAATTTTTTTAATGAAGGCAATAATTTGTTCAGACTATCATGAATACCTTTATACGTTTTGAAATAAATCAAAATAATTTCATGTATGAATTTCATTAAATTTGCAATATGTGCAACTTAAATTGCTGAGCAGCATTATTAATAACGATTTAAATAAATACATAAGGATTTAAAGTTTATTAAAATACTGTCATGGTGTTTTTACATTTATCGTCGCATGCAATTTTAAGCTCAAATATGTACGGGTCAACATTAAATTTATTCAAATTTCGTCGACGACTGCAAAATGATGTTTTATTTCAATTTTTAATTTTGTCCTTTTTTTATTGATTTAAATCATATAAAGAAAGGAAAGAAGAAAAAAAGGAAAATGCGAATAATGAGATGAACAAAAATGAACTTTGCCGCAATAAATTATTTTAATGTATTTTTCTCATCGGTGGCTAAAACCATAAAATAACCACACTGTTAGTGCGATGCGCAAATCGATTGATTGAATGTAATTTTTTCATTCGATCTGCTCCTAATATTTCTGTTCTCAGAGGAAAACTTGAGTATGAAATACATATATACATATATACATTTTTTATTGCATTTTAAAACGTCAAAAATATAAGATATCAGTAAAATTGCAAACAAAATCTCGTCATTTTTGTAATATTTATCTTTATTTCTATATTTAATTAATTAATAATTTTTTCTCATTTCTAGATGGCAGTAATAATAAAATTATTTTTAATACCACCGTATTATCTTACCATTTCATGGAAATATAATCTGGTTAATTAGATGATCCCTCCTTTGGTTGGAAGCATTTCTAAAAAAATCAAGTAAAAATGTTTTATTCTTGAAAAGAACAAAATTAATCAAAGCTTAAGTTGAAATCATTTTTAATTTTACAAGGAATTAATTTGAGTGTTTCCCTGTAATAAAAATGTTTGTAATTTAAAATACCTTTTTTATTGCTAATCAATGTAAAGCATTTATGACAAATCAACAGGATATAACATATCAAAAGGATACAATAAATCATTATTGTATTCTTTGTTTGTGTATTGGTTATTATTGATATGAAAATGTTATATTTTGGTAAAAAGTAACATGGCAGTTTCACTGAAAGCTAATCAAAATTTCAAGTAGCGTCAACTTTACCAAATACTTTTAGTAATTATCACTGAAGTAACGAGTAATGTTGATGTTTTTAATTAAAATTTCAATTTCTAGTTTGAATACGAACAATAAAACTGTTCTGAAGTCATAATAACAAAACTTGATTAGCAATAAATACGTAGATTGGTTGATAATCAACAAGAAACAATCAAACTAGCAATCACCTCTTAACTAGGAGTACGATGTAATAGGAAATTACTGTTCATGACAGTTCAATAGATGCATCATTTAGTTTTATATGTCGGAAGTAGAATGTTGTATTTGATGTTGAAAGCGAAACGAGCTTCTATATTTCGTGTATATACGTCATATTGTCTGGAAAGAAAAGTTCATAAAAATATTATGTATCTTGACTTTATTAGACCATATAAATTACATCGCCTTTTATATTTTTTCTCCATATGATTAATTCATTTATTGCAAATGGAACCAGTTGACTGATGAAATAATTTTACAATGTCAGCTATTT
>JABFQD010000465.1:0-25965 GCA_022817045.1 Psix sp. ZL-2020
AAAAATTAAAATTTTATTTTTAATTTCAAAATTTAAATTTGTTGTTTAAATTTATAAACAATTTTCCGTTTTATCATTTTGATTAGACAGTTTTTAAGTTTATTTATTAGTAAAAATTGATTAAATAAAAACAGGTAGTTTTTTTTGGAAAAGTTTAAAAATAAATTGAGGTTAGTGTAATTTACAAAAAAAGAACGTTGGGCATTAATTTTGTGTGGTTTGAAAATGGTAAAAGACTAGTATTTCGTGAGTATGAAGGACACAAGTTGGCCTCATTCGCGGGTAATTGCTGCGTGTTTTTTCAAGCTTGTATGCGCATAACTCTTGATATGCGTGATTGGCATGTTTGTGGTATCTGTGTGGCAAGTCTTCAGTGTCTGTAAGATTACTAATTACCAGGATTCCAACATCTTGTCATTAACAGGTGTCGATGATGAAAATGGATCTATCAAATCTGTTGACGCAATCAATATACAATCTCACATTAAAAATTCGATCGACTCGAGAAAACGAAACAACGAAAATTTCTCACGAACCAAAACTTCACCAAATATAACGTCCTGAATTTATATATAAATTTAAATTTCCGTGATAAAAAGTGTTGAAATTCAAATAAGAGGGAAATATAATCTTTTATTAAGCGTAATAAAACTGGACGGAGACGCAAAAAGCGTAAAAGTTGAACGTCACCGGAGCAAAATGACAAGGGTGGAGAAAAACAAAAAGGGGTATCTGGACGACTCTGTCGGGATTTTGCGCAAAAGTCCGGCTTCTTCTTTTTCGAGGAGTGATCCACGAAGGCGAAAGTGCACTCACGAGATTTCGACTTCACGCGTTTAAATTCTACCGACGAGCCGATGCGCGAGATTTATTATTGCAGCAATTGCAAACTGCTCGGTGAAAAAAAAAGAAAAAAAAACAAGTCGCAAAGTTCGCCTGCTGGGAACTTTGTTCTTTAATTACTGCTCGCCACGCTAATTTTTTATCCCGGAATTAAGTTTCAACAAGAAATACAATTAAAAATAATTGATCTCGTTGTTAATGAAAGTGTTTCGGAGCGAAATATGGTAAAACGTTGAATGTGTGATATTATTTTTGATGTTTTGAAAAATTAATATTTCTGCGGTGTAAATTGTTTGGAAAAATAATGTTTAAATTAGTTTGAAGAAACGAGTCGAAGCGATGTGTTTCTCTTTAGACACGTGAAACTTACGAAATATTGTTTGGCTGATGAAATTTCATTGGTTTTTAGAAAAACGTGAAATTTATTACCAAATTTCAATTTTCGATATAAGAGGGCGTGACGAAAAAGACACACGTCATCGCTTAACTCGTTACAAAACGATTTGCAGCGAGATTTAGCACGCCACGCATTCAATTTCCAGAAGTTATAGAACTTGCTCGTCATTACAAAGAGAAATATTCTTTCATTTACGCACATCGCTCGTCAAAATTTGCCGCTGTCGTTTTAAATTAAACCGTTCCGATACGCGTGATAAATCTTATCCCCAAGGCGTGTTCGTATTTGCCAGAGACAAATGTTCAATTAAATTTGCGGAATAATTCGTAGGACAATTCGGACCTGACGACGGATTCAAAATTAAGGAATTGACGTATTTTAGTAGCTTGATTTATATTGTTACTTTTTCTCGATATGTTTTCTTCGATTAAAAACATAACTTTTAGAAATAAAAATTTGTTTTATTTCATATAGCAAGAAAAATAATGAAACAGTTTCGTTATTTTTTAACTACTAAAAATCATATTTCCAATATCGACAATTTTCAAATTTAAATTTCCCGCCAAATATTGTGATTTAACTACCATAAATCATAATGTTGTTTAGACAATGAGTCTTTTTCATACAATAATAGGAAACAGTTGAAATTATTGTGCTTTTTTTCTTATCGTTGAAATTCTCAGTTGGCACCCCTTGAAAACAACTTTGTACTTCCCCCAACTTCACACCTCTTAGAAAAAACGTTAATCAAATATCAACCAGAAAATCTTGATTATTCAATCATTGAGTCCCATTAACAACCCCTAATTACCGTGCTACCCCTCCGCTACCGCGGTATCGACCCGTTTAAATTTCATCAGCCAAAGTCATGAGCGTAAAAAAAGCGCGGGAAAAAATAAAAGCCGAACATTTACGAGGTAATATTCCATTCGCATGTCGAAAAGCACTAATCCCGTGCTTTTAGTTGGGCTCTAAAATCCTGAAGATTACCTAACCACAGCTGTACTTTTTACGTCCAACCTCCCTCCCTCCCTCTGCCCGCCACCCTTTTTAAGGCGCTGCAGGTGCACTGCATCTCGGCATTATTTTCGTCAATTCCTAGTCGCGCGCATCTATTGCCCCCACCCTTGAGACTGTCACCGAAGCGAGGTCAATCGACGGAGGGGTTCGAAGACGACCTCCCCCCCTCGGCGTTGTCACCCCCTCCGTCTTCTTTCGGTTGTACTCGATATCGTTTCATTACGCACCCCGTAGCCGTCGACGTTTGTGCATTTCGCTCGCCCTCGCCGACCCCCGGCTGCCACCCCTCCCTCCCCCTCTCCGCCTTAAGCTACTACATCGGGGGTGTACTTCCCTCAACCACTCGACGATGAAACACGAATGCCTGCGAATTTTTATTGTTACTTTTCGCGCTGCTTTTTTATGCGCCTCTTAACGATTACTCGTACGTTTTTTTCCTTGCCACCCCTACTCTTACTACCGTTTCTTTCTTTATTCAACTCAATCTACCCATTTTTTATCTTCGTCTCGAACCCTTTGATTTAATTGACGCACAGAACTTCGTGTCGCGATGAATTAGGGCTATTTTGATAACGAAATCGTTGAAACGAGTTTCATAGGAGGGACGTAGATGGCGCTTTCTTTTTGATTAATTTTTTGCAAGAAAAAATGGCTAGATAAAATATCGTTTCGAACCAAAATGTTGTTTCATTATTGATTATAAATATTAGTTACTTGTTAATTACAACTAATTAATCTAGCTTAAACAAGTTAAAATGTACTTTTCAGTTTATAGGCCTACTAAACATAACCTAAAACGTGTAAGTTGATTTCACGGCTTATTTGCAATGTTCTGAGTAGTAGTAAAAGTCGTAGTAAACTGAATGAAAATGTTACAGCGAATAAAGCAAACGTGCTTTAAATTTTATTTTTTTTTTTTTGAATTTTGAATTTCAAAATAATGATTTTCATAAAATAAACTTTGTTACAGGTTTTCGTTAATAAAGGAAAAAAATTGAATGTTATTATTATTAAATGTTATTTTAAAATACTATTAAACTTTGAAAAGAATAAATCGAATGACTTTATTTTTGAATCACGAATTTGCAATTTATTATATAAAAATCAATAATAAAAAAACTTGAATTTAAAATATGTTATTTATATCAAGATGATCTCTATCACTTTCTTTTAAGCAAAAACTCGGACTTTGCATGACTTTGCCGATTATCAAATTTTTTATTTCAACATTATATAACGAGAGCACAAAATGTTTTGTGTCACTTGAAACTCGAACGCGCGCACTAGGACATGCATAATTTTCATGCCAATAATCGATTTTCAGCAGCTTTTTTTGTGTTGTGACACAAAACGTGTCACGATTGTAACAAGAATAAACTATAAACTAAAACTATGTTTACACACAAGCCGCGGAAAGTAATATCTTCATTCGTGTAATTTGTTTAAGCCGCGCAAATTAATTTAGCCGAAGCATTATGATCGTAAAAATGATTTACGCTCGTTTTTCGCCCACAAAAAATTATTCTAAATATCTCATTTGCTCGTATCAACGTTTCCTCCTTTAATTTTTTTCCTCCTCGCTTTTTTTCACGCGAACCCATCGCATTTGAATTCTCATCTGTAATCAAACTAAAACCTTTGAAACAAAAAGCAAAATGAGTCGGCAAAAAATTACAAGGAACGAAATGAAAAAATTCCGTGGAAACCCAATACGCGCATTAATGAAATCATTGAATTTCACTTCGTCACGCGTCGGAGGAGGGAAAAAAGATTCGCGTCAGAAACAGAAGCAGCGCGAAGTAAAAGAGGCGACGAAACAGAAAGAAAGGAAAAAAGCACGAGTGAAAGACAAAAAAGGGCGGGGCAAAAAAAGAGCGACGCATCGCAATATTGGCGCGACTGAAAATTACGTCGCGTCCTTCGCATCGAGGATCAAATTGAGTTTTAGCTATCTGATTTCCTTTCACGTTCGCATCTCGGCGCGCATTTACCCTTGTTTCGTCGCGTATCGACATTTTCGTCCTCGCACGCACACGGCTGAGACGCCGATGAGTCAATTTTTAGGTCGCGCGACCCGAACGTCAATCATCGCAATTCCCATCTCAGAAAAAAATTCATCTCTCGAGCCAAAGAAATCGCGTCGTTTCTATTCATGAGTCGTCGCCGATGAGACGCGCTCTCATCACGCGACTATTTTATATTCTCTATATTTATTATTTCATGATCGATTGCTCTATAATGATTGATATGGTTTTCTAGTCTAGGATTAATTGACGTGAAAATGCGACCATGACTGAAAATTTATGTAATTTGAAAAATATTTTCCGGGACGTAGGGAAATTTCATTTGGAGTTATATTGAAATTATTATACTGACTTAGAATTTTAATTTTATATACACTTAAATAATCTGGTAGAAATTGTTAATACACAATAGTTGAATAATTTGTTGGAAAAGATCAATTGGAGTTTTGAGAAATCTTCGAGGCATCGATAATCGTAAAAAAATTGTGTAATTACTTTCCTAAGAATCGCCATATTATATGCTAAGCTAATGCATGCATTTATACAAATTGCATTGATACTTCTGAACAAATTTTCAATTCTCTACCAACGCATTTCCAAATAAAAGCAAATATGTATAGCTGCGAAGTACCACTGCAGTGGTTTCGCAAGAAACTGGTGTGATGAGATTTAAAGGGGGAACTCTAGTTATGGGAGTTGGAATTAGACGCAGCGTTGTTTGACCGAACCGTGACCTAAGTCACTAATGACCTAATTCGACATATTTTTGATCATTGAAATATGTTTAAAGGACTTTTATGTGAGAAAAAAACACATAATGAAAATGTAAATCACGAAACAATACAGTTGTGCAAAAAATAAACATTATTTTAAATAAAATCTTGAAAGCATAGTTGAAATGTTCATTTTGAAAAAATACGAAAATTCCCTATGAGAAATTACCGAAAAAGTTACTAGATAAATAAAAGTTAAAATTACTAAAAAGTAGTAACTGATATTCAAGACACTAAAACGTACAAGTTTCACCTATTAGTTACACTTTTCCCCTGCTCAACCCCCCTCGGTGCGCGTTACAAAAGTTTCCAAAAAAGTAACTAGAGAAATAAAATGTCTCGAGGGAACGACGTAGAGTCGGCAAAGAGAAAGAAACGGAACTGATGTGCGTGCGCCGAAAATGCCAAGGGTGCAATAAGCCACGAGGAAAAGAAATTGAGGGGAAGTCCGGTGGTGTCAGCCCTCGTCGCCCCCTTCCCCCGGCGCTTCTTCCCTGGAGATTTTTTCCGCGCAAAAAGAGATAGAAGAAGCGTCAAGGCGTTCACGCAATACCCGCGCGAAACGTGCCCGCTCGAGCGAAACGAACTCAACGTCTGCTTGGCGCGGTAGGGGGAGGGGTGGGTGCAGCGAGAGGGGGGCTGTTAACCGGGTGGGGTTGGTAGAGTTGGAGGGACTTTGATGAGCGTCGGCGGGGAATCGTTGTAAGAAAAAGAGACGCTAAAGAAGAGCACGGAGAAGAGGAAGAAGAAAAGAAAGTTTCGGGCGGCGGCTGGTTGTCTGTGGTCAAGGCACGCGCGGAATCGTTGTTGCCGAGCTGCGCGACACGTCTCGCGCTCACTCTCTTAATGAGCCGTACAAACATGATTTTGATCGAATAGTGCGGTTCCTTCGAACAATGTAAACCGATGTGAAATTTTACGTCCCGAAAATGAAAAAAAGGAAAATTTAAAATTAATTTTAAAATTATAGTTTCAAAATTGAAAATTTAAACATTACACAATTCCAAATTATCGGAAACTTAGGATGGATTTTTAAGGATTCTTAAAATGATGAAACTTTTTTGAAATTTTACTTAACACATAATGAAACAATTGAGTTTGAATTTATAACACAAATCAATTTCCTTGTTTAGCACTTGACACGTTATTTATGACTTGTAAGAAAGAAATGCGGCATTGAACAAACGGCAATCAATTACATCGACTAATCATGAATCAACGCTATCTCGATATAGAAAAAACAATTCCGCGTCATTTACGTAAATTGAAAACTAACAATTGCGAACGAGTTACAACTAATCCAATTATTTATTTGCGTTAGCCTCTTTAAGTGCAAACGTTCGCTGACGAAAAAAATCGTCAGCGAGGAACGTCACTTTATAGTAACGTTGGAAAAAACGGTTTACTCGACTATTTATATAATTAAATGGTAGTTATTTAAAACGGCGCACGATATAACTTCTTTTAAACGTGTGTCAGACATTTTAAAGGGATCAATCGAATACTATATTGCATGTAAATTACATAAAAAAGCACTTAAACGAATCTTTTACAGGGCAAATTAAATGAAACGTTTCCGAGCACTATGTTACAAAGAATGTTTTAATTACCTCTTTTTTCTAGCTAATTTTTTGATGCTGCGAATAAATAAAAATTAATCGTAAACCAACGAACTGAATTTCTATTCTATATGTAATCAACGCAACAATATTCTAAATGTAATCAACGCAATGAGTGAATTACGAAAATTTATTATCTATTAGATGATTAAAAAGGTGCGAGGTAAAAATACACTTATATCAAATGACCTTTGTTTGTAAACATTTTTGTCAGTGAAAATAAACAGAAACAATGAATGTCACAATTTTTACATGATGCGGAAAAAAGGATAAATATTTATATTTATGAATGTTTAATAATCATGTATTATCAAGAGATAGTTGTATACTCGATTTGTGCAACGTGTACGAATAAATATTAAATGGTATTTAACAAGATGTGAATATTTATGGAATATTAATAGAACTCAACGTTTTAATATATCGGGCTGTAATTTAGATTGTTAATTTGGCGTGTCAGACGTTGCTTCCATGCTATCTATTAACGTGTAATTATGTTAACGAGAAATTCGCGTTTGTGTGGGTGTGTTCGGGATTAAAAATAGAAACAGTCGCTCCGTCGAAGTGGATGAACGTTATATTAAGTGCATTAATTATTAATTTGTCTCCAATTGTTTTCAGCATAAGGCAAATTAATCGAAAGCTTTTTGGTTTCACCAGCGATGGTCGATATTTGCGTTTTGCATTTCGAAGATCTCCAATTTTCTGCTTAAATTTATTGTATTTTGATTTTTGTTGGCAAATATTTTTGGTTTACAAACAATAATTCCATTTAACTTAGATATTTTCTTCATTTCACAATGTTTCTATCTGACACGAGTTTCATTCATTTGAGATCATTTTTATTTTCGAATTATAAGTTATATTTCAATTTGACGACAGAGCAAGCATTTTCGTAAACAATTCATCAAAATTCAAATCTTATTATACTTCGTCAACAGTAACCCATTTCGACGGGTAAAATCCATCGCGTCTGTTACGTGTTCGAAACCGAATAAGGAGTTTCGCTCGGCGTGCAGTCAGCCAGGGAGGCAGCTTCAGCTAGGATTCGGCGGTGTTTCAGTTCGCAACAGGTCTCTAGCGCGAAACAAGGATGCAAACGTTACCTTTACTCCAGTTAGATGAGGATGGAGAATGCGAGTGAGAGCGAGAATCAGCGGTAAAGGACGCGTGATGCTCGAGGGGGCGGTGGGGTGACGTGAGGGGGAGGGAGAGACATGCATGCGAGCGACAGGATACTCCAGCGACTATGTACCAACGGTAAATGCTACCGTGGTACATATACACTGGACGTAGAGCTCATGCAAACATCTCGCGTTTGGACTTACACCGACTGGCACGTGTCACGATGCAATTGACCACCAAATTCTGCGGTTTAACAAACAATTGTAGCCTTCTGACCTTGTAATCAAGATTTGTTTACGTTTACGGAACATTTTACGCCCAGTTATTGTTTTTATTTACATTTCAATTAAGATCAAAATGTGATTTGACCTCAAAACGGTAGTCAATATTTGTTTATCTACATTCCGCCAAAATCCAAATAAACACGTCGTATTGATTGTCTGATGTATATATATTTACGTTTTAGCAAACAATTTTTTTGATTTAGATTAGCACAAAAAGTTATCAAATTTTAATATATTGCATGGATGAAGAGGATCAAGGTTCAAGGTAAACAAAATTTAACTTTGTAACGTAAACAAAGACAAGGTTCCAAAATTGCAGACTAGGTCGCTCGTGCGAACGTAAACAGTGTTGGCAGCAGTTCACGGTAGTCAACAAGTGTCAGGTTCCGACCCGTTTTCTTCAAGAGAGGTCAGTCTCGTTCAAGTCGCAAATCTTCTGCAACTTCGGAAACGAATCGATCTTAAAACTTTCCAGGGACAATTCGTACGCACGTCATCATCATCGAAAGCCGCTCTTCCAATACTTGGTTTTAAAGGTCATCTAGATGAACACAACGAGTTAAGTTGAATATCACGTTATGTCACCGGTGGCCTTCGTAACATATTTGTTTTCTAATTTTCAACACTACTGACGAATCTAACCATTTCAATGTAAAGGTTGTTTGATAACAATGTTACATTTTGTTTATCAAGAAAAGCAAAACTTAAAGTTTGTTTACAAAATATATAGCCAATGATTTTGGTTTTGATATAAACTCTGAATTGTAATAAAATTTTGAGTAATGGCCTTTCTCATTTTTGGATGCTTCGGTTTAGAAAATAAACAATCAGGTCATGTTCAAGGTCAGTAACCGAAAAGTAAACAAAAACCTAAAAAAGAGTCATAATATTATGGTCCAAACAAGAATATATAGTAAAACTAAACAAACAGATGGTAACAAAGTAAACGTGTTTCAAATGATCTGTAAGAATGCAATTCGGGTACTCACCAACTACGAAGACCATATTCTTTGTCCATCGCAGCAGCTCCCGTTTAATGTGTCTGCGTTCTTGTATGCAGCGGGCATAGGGGCAATCCGCCATTTTTGAAATCACATCTTAGGATGTGTGTGTGTCGGCCGGCTTGTGTGGTGTGTGTGCCCGGCTCGTAATCCCACTGTCTCTGTTTCGTGTGTGTCGTTTCCACACACGCCTACACGCTCCCACGAATGTGTCGCGTGCGTATGTGCACGTGCGTCGTGGGAGCAACAAAGCTGCCACTGTGCTTGTGACGTCACGTGTGACGTAGTCGGCTCGTCGGCGCCGTCTGGAGGGGTGGAATGAGGAGAGGATGAGGAGCACCCTTACTCTCGAAGGGCACGTGCACGCTTGCGCCCTCGTCTAGCCTTCTTCGTCTTTCCTTCGGGCGTTGTCTCTTCTCCTCCTTTTTCTTTCTTCTGGTTGTTGTTGTTGTAACTCCCCGCAGGCTTTTCTTGTCCTCGTCGTTGTCAGCTATCCAGCGTCGTCCGAATCCAAAACACCCCACGCCACACGCTGCAATCTGAAATACAAAGATGATTCCGTTTAGATCGATGCTTTTAGAGTCCTATGTCAAAAGACCCATAACTCATTCGTTGAAAGCTTTGGGACACTTTTCTTTGTTTTCATATTCAAAACCTGATTTACAAGCTTACGAATATTATGCTCTTGTACATTTGACCTCAATAAATAACTTTGCAAAAAAACACACGAGTTCATATATTTTTCGATTGTTATAAGATATTCCAAACAAAACATTTCGTATATTTTTGGATTTTCGAATTCGGGAACTTAACATATTTTCAATATATTCCGAATAAATTGAATATGTTGAAGAATGAATATTGCATAATATTTTCTGAGCATACATGCAGAGCTTGTCCTATGTTCAAATTTTTGATTTACTTTGGTAAACATATTTGTTGAAAATATAAATATCCAATAATAATATTTAATCTGTTAAGCATTAATAAAAGATTACATGCAGATATATAATATGCATACCTTTCTTTACAAAAATGCATCGAAGGTAGTACGCGTACTTACAATGTATTCTTTTAATATCAAAAATGCCATATCTACATTATGAACTATTTCTAAAATAATTGTGGAAAGCGCCATAGAACTTTGCGTTATATTTCACAACGTGAGTTGACTACAGAAAAGTCACATTGTGTTCGCGTTATTTCATACATTTATCAGATCAATTTTCCACGCAATTAATTTTATGAAACAATTAACATACGAATATATAAATGAGCGCGTACACGTACGCGTGAACGGCTGCGAATATATTTCGGTATATATATTCGTTAAATATACATGCACGGCTGTTTACACGCGATTTCGTATTTGTGGAATATACACCGAGTTTGCATAATGTGCCGTGCGCATACACGTGCTGCGATTCTTAGTGGTATTCGGTGTGCACTCGGGCAGTGGTTTTGATGATGGATATAGCTGAAATCTCGATGCATGTTGCGTTCGTTCGCGTATATGCTATTGTATTGAGGATTGGATTTTGTCCCAGGGCAATGCGATTGGAGAATATTATGACACTAAAGGGAAATGCGTGGCTCAAAATTTCCCGTTATTTAAATCCAAAACTCGTAGCTTCCATTCGTTGCGATGTATCCGAAAGAAACATTTCTCGCCAAGTTCGTCTTTTCGTTGAATGTGTCAAAAAATAATATCGAAGAATTCCATTACATTGATGAAATTATTAAAAAGATTATTTTGATCACTTTTTTAACGGAATTGTCATCATCATCATAATTATCATCACTACTATCACCATCATCACCATCTAAATCATCATCATTGTAACATTGTAATCATTGTTGTAATCATTGTTGTAATCATTGTATAAACATCAGTAAGAAATAATTATGGTATGATTGTTATCATTATGCTATCATTGTTTCCATTGTTTTCATTTTCGGAACAATAACAATATTCACGAAATCATCATCCTCAAAAAAGTAGCTATTTAATGTTTATTTGAATTTATAATATTATTTATACTGATTTAATATTGAAATTTTCATTTATGTTTCTTTATCATGAAGCACTTAATTACAATCCAATTGCTGATATTGGCATCAGCATTTTATTTGTTATTTTATGATTATTTATAAGAATAGACAATGCATTTAATTGACTATATCATTATTGTAATTATGATTGGTATCACCATCATCATTATTTCAAGTATTATGATCGTCGTTGTTGTTTTTGGAATGATAATTAACTATATATTATAAATATGTTATTCTCATTATTTTATCACTTTCATCATCAAATGATAGCAATAGGAATATCATCACATTAATCAATACTTTGTTAAATGTTAAGACAGTGGTTTCATTAACTTAGGTCGCAGATAACTGAAATGAAATGTATTCAAAGTTCAAATGGGATGCATCAATTACCAGCCTCAACTATAATATAACAAAGTTGAATCGTCGTATTTGCACAGCAGCTGGCGTTTCGCGAATCAACAAGTACGTCGTACATAGTCGGCGCCGAAAAGTTGGCTCTATCCATTGTACGCCTGAGCTCATGCAAGAGAATACTCTGCGAGGTGCCTAATTGCGCCCTCTCCATTAAGCGCGAGAACATCCCTAGACGTGACGCGACGTTGTCGTCATGCCAACAGGAGTGCTCGAGCAGTCAACAATTCGTCTCGCCTCGCGGAGTGGCTCTTTGAATGGCCCTCTGATTACGCGGAGCAAAATTTTCGGCGAGACGCTGAGTATCAGACATATCATACTTCCGAATCAGTTTAAACGTTGGCTCTCAGAGGAAAGACTTCCCTCAACAAGGTACACAAAATTTTGGGTAACTCAACTTTGGAGGCCACTTTCAATGCTGTCCCGATTCAATTAGCTACGAGGGCTTGTAAAAAGGAGGTTTGCGTGATATAGGAGAACCCATTTTCGATACTCCCTACAAATGGTTATGCAATACCTCGATGTAGAGGAGCTACTTTGAGCAAATCAACACCTTAAAATCAGATTAGGAGCCAGTCAGAAAGGGGAGTCCAGCAAGCTCCATCAAAGCTTTGTGTTTGGCGAAAGCTACCCGGGACTTGGGCGAGGGCAGAGGGCGCCAGATTCGGAGAGAAAAGCCGAAATAAAGGAAGAAAGTGCGTCGGGGTAAACGGGCATACCTGTACGATGCCCCACTCTGGCGGCGTCGTAACAGGAAGGTACTACTTGAAATGAAACATTGCCGGTAAGAAGAGCGTCGACCAGTGAGCGGAAGGGGGGGGGGGCAGCGTCGCCGGGCGATGTAGGGGCGGTTTCGCGTATCCAGCGGAGAGGGTTGCCGGGGCGAAGGGGAATACGCCTAATATGCAACAAGAGAAAAAGAATTGGCGATCAATAGGTAGTAGCTGGTAAGCGTCCTTCTATCCGGAGCCCCTCGTCCTTGCCGCCTGCCCCCGTGGCTTCGCTCTTTCTCTCTCCGTCCACTTCCGTCTCGCTCTATCCTTCCCTCTGTCTCTCTCGAGCCGCTAAGAGAGGAGACCCTCCGTTGACCCCCGACACCCCTTGGCCGCCCAACGCCAACACCAAGCCCTCCGCCACCTTCGGGACAACCACCACCAAGTTCGCTACGTGTCGTCTGCGAAAACTGCCGAGCATCTTTCAGCCAAAGGCTGCTGTAAACACCTGATTTTGTCTAACGGATTATAGGATAGAAGGGTGAAACACAAGTCTGGCATAAGGTGTTGAATAATGTTTCCAAATTGGCCTTTGACGTATAATACTGAAATGGACTCATGGTATGTGATGCAACAACGTGTATGAATCTGGAATATGGTTGGTTCAGGATCAAAATTACTGGAACTGTGAATGAGTATGTTTGTTGACTAGAAGAGGATGGAATAACATCTGTTGGAAGAATTATTCAAAAGTTAGTCCATCAAGTCAGATAAGGAGTCTTAGAAACCATTTCTCCCCTCATTGCTTTCGTGAAATATGATGGAATAAATGTTATCTACCATTCTACACTTACTCTATCATTGGTCAATATTCATTCGTGCTACTGTTACTATCATTGACAGAACCATAAAATGGGTTATACAGTGACAACATAGAGAAAGGTTGTGGATCTGTTTGAGTTCTAGCGAATTCAACAAGTACAGGGCTTCTCAATTTTCTAGTATTCCTATATATATTCAAACCTCACTGAATCTTCATTTTCCTGTTTACACTTAAAACAATCATAAGGGTGATAGTAGTGATGATGATGGTGATGATTATAGAAATGGTAATAGTAATGATGATAGTAATGATAATAGCGCAATGATGATAGCTTAATGACAGTAATGATGATGGTGATGATGGTGGTGATGATGATAGTAATCATGATGAAAATGGATACTTTTAACGAATAAATCCGTTACTTCTTTTTTGGTGTTTTCTACTCTTCTAAGCTTAAATTTTCCATTAAACAATGTCTTTTCGATGTTTCGGAACTTAAACACGTCCAAAAATAACTATGCTTTAATCTATTATGTAATGAAGTAACAAGTATAAAAGCTCAAGTTACTGTACTAGAATGGCCCAGATTTTGGAATAGTTTGAATACCTCTGACACAACTTTGAAGTACTAAACCCTTAGGGATACTTACTTTGGTTCTCCCTAACTTTGCCAATCTTTAATAATATATTACAACTCTTTTTCAACCTCAACTTCGAAACCCTGAATTAGTGAGAAACCTGTTTTCCGTCAACTTCATCATCTCATTTCCACTTTTTATTCCGCAAATACATTTCAGTTTAGATTAGTTATGGCAATCGCAGGAACCACGATTACACTTTACGTCCAGTTGAAACTCGTATCGACCGGTCCGTTGAATTGCCATACTTTCGAGTACATAAGATAATAACAGACGAGGTGCAGCGCTCTGTGAATTTGACATTTAGGGACTCGCGAAATTCGCACTCATTCACTGAACACGATTTTCTTACTATTCCAAGGCATTTTTCCCCCTAACTCCAGAACGAATGTTCTGTTTTTTAAACAGGAAATCTGTTTCTCTAAAGACATTGCAGGATTCAATGCCAGCTATCTTAACAGCAGACCGTGATATGTGCAATTTTTTATGAAAAAGAAGTTTTTTATTAAATTGCAATAAAGCAAAAACAAAAAATTTTGACTTTGTATCAAAACAGTGTTTGAACAACGGATAACAATAGTTAAAAAAAACAAAAAAACAAAATGTACGTTTAAACGCGGGGATAAAAATAAATGTCGAAAAGGGTTGGAAAATGGAACGGTGGCTAATGTTTAATACGCGTCAATTCGCCCGGTAAGATCGATAAAGCGTCGCCAGTTTGGCGAGTAAAGTCAAGCGATCGTCGTTTGCTAAAAGCGTTTGATTCTTGCAATTGATATTCCGACCACGCGTGGATGACACCGCGCGATTGTGGTGGGTGAATGCGCGCGATACCAGTCTAGGATCGATTCGACGTTTGTACTCTGGTAAACATTGACGGCAAAAGTAACGACGTCGTTCGATTATAATTATAAGTCTTACTTCTTGCATCGTGCCAAAGAAGCGACACCTGCTTTTCTCGGGATCGGGAAACAAAGTTTACTTCCCCCTCCACTTGGAGTGTATGCATATTTGAGTTTGGTGACTTTTCACAATGGACTATTCGCGGAGAGAATCCGTTATTGTCAATTTGTATTATCAATTCATGATTGTTGATAAGACCGTTTGATTATTCGTGTGAGTTTTTTGCTTGTAGTCGCGCAATGGGGAATCTATAAATAAATAATTAAATACGTAATTAAATTTCAGTGACCTTTTAGGAGTAAAAGAAATGTTAGAAGCAAAAAAATCGACCCGATATTGGTGCAACAGTGCGACTTGGCGCGTAAGGTAGAGGGCAAGTGGGAGGGAAGGGGGACAAGAGTTTGCATACCAGATATCATATAGCTATTAACCTAAATGCTAATCTATTAAAATCACGCAACGAATGTATAATAAGTGCTATAATTCGTCGCAAAAAAGAAACCACTAAGCATACATTCCTGGGATCAACTTTTATGATCATTGTACTACGAATTTCAAATCCGAACTTATACTCGCAATTAAAAATTGATAGGCTAACTTTGGAATAGTATGCTCATTGTACGTCGCGTGCCTTGGGGGAGCGAAATTTTTCGAAGAAAATTGTAATGCTAACGAAAACGAGACTCGAATCGTGCATGCTTTGCTGCGATGGTTTGAATTAAGCAAATTGACATAATAATTAAAAACGTAAAGAGGCAGTCTGCCACGCTGCTATTGATTTTCCTGGTCGAAAGTAAAGTGTAACTCGTTATTACGATTGAAGAAACAGAAAATTACGCATGAGAAAAAGTTCGCAGTTGATTTCGCGACAATTCAATTCGAATTTGCCGCCACGCGAAGCGCGGCAAAATTTGAATTTGCCAAACCGCTTTCTGAAAGTACTTAAAGAAGTGTAACTCAGTTGTGAGAAAAATTGTCTGCAATCGTCGTTGCGACGTAGTACGGGTTGTTTGGTTGTTTAAAATAAATCCGCCAACTTTTGTGCCAACTTTGAATCAATTTACTCGTCGAAAATTCGAGGACGTGACGTCGTTTAATCGGGGCATCTCGGAGTTGACGTAAATGAGGTTAGGTTGCTGAGAGTTTGCGAGAAAGAGAGACTTGGTAACTTTTCGCGCACGACACATATGCACCGACCTATCCGACGTTCCAGATCCGCCGCACGCACATAAGTTAGCCAGGCGCCGACGTCATTGAACCTTTCCTAAAGCGCGGACTACGGGGTACGGGGGGCGTAACGGCGAAGAAAAATCGTTAGTCGCCGTGTAAGGCACTTAGGTCACGCGGACTTCGATGCAAGAAAAGCCAAATCGCCTATTACAGAAACGGATTAACAGCACTCGAGGTTGAACGGCATATCAGCCTCTGTATGAGGCAACGGACCGTGGTCAAGAACTTGAATGATAGTGAAATTTAACTAAAATATATACCTTGCTCATATCTTAACATAACTTCCGACGAAAGATTTTATCGGTGTCGTAAATTTGTATAATTTTTGTGAACGAATTTCCATGTAGTACGACAACTGAACGATTTAATTCCACGGAAGGAATTACGAAAAAGTGAGAATTTCGATAGAAAATATTAATTTGCTATCAAAACGTCTACCGGGGAATTGAAAATTATGATTTGGCTGGAAATGAAGTTGCATTAAAATTCAATTTACACATCATAGTTATCGAACATGTGAATTCCCTGGAATTAAAATGTTCAGAGTTACACAAAACTAATAAAGTTTGAACTCACGCGGGAAATTCAAATTAACATTCTGCAATTTTGGATTTTTCGCTTGGGGTATGGCGCGAAAATTCAAATTACTCGAGTTAATTGGAAATTATGATTTAAAACATTACGAATCTCGGTATTTAGGAAAGTAATCGTTGTCCTTGCAATGAATGTCCAAATACAATAAGCTTCGTCACAATGTAAAGCAATTAGACACACAAACGCAATAATATTAATGCAAACTGTAATATTGGACTGACAATTTTGTCCAATTTTGGGTTCAATGGGAAATAATTGAACGAGAACTTCAGCCTTATTCGTTTTATTTGAATATTCGTGAAAATGAGCATTGTTATATACGGCCCGTTTAAAACGCCATCAATTTAAAATCAGTATAATTGGTGGCATTCAATCATAATTCAAAGTATAGTTGAAATTCATAATCAAAGGACACATTCATGTAAACGAACATTCATATCCTATTTAATACCAAAGCTTCAAAAACACACAAAAGAATATCATTTTTCGATTAATTGTAAAGGTTTATCATTTTTCTGAAATCTTTTACTTATAGGGTGCGTTCAGAATGAGTGCACGCAGTCCAAACGAAGCGAATCGAATCGGGCAATAATTCGATCAAGCGCGAAATGTAATTGGACATAGCGTATTCTTCGGCTTGCTAAAATAAAATTTCAAAGGCGTCTCAACTTGGCCAAAGATCGATACCAACTGATCACGGGGTCCATAAATACACTGTGAGCAACCCTATCGTTCCTTAACAAATCATGGTATTTTTTTCAGAGCCATGTACGTAAGAGAAAAAAAACGAATGTTCCAAGTTACCAAGGTATAAAATAACTAGGTTAGTAAGAAACGTGATATGATATGTCTTAAGATAACATATTAAAATTGTAAAATGAAATATCGTTATATTTATTTAACATGTTGGAAATTTCAAGTCAAATAACTGGCGAGATAAAATAATTGATGTTGAATAATAACGAGTTTTGTGTCTTCCTCAGAGCGTGTTAACTTTTACATCATTTCAAACACGAACACATTTTTTGATGCGTCTTAAAAATTGATTAAAAGAGCATTGTAATGAAAAATCGATTATAGAATTCTTATAAACATTTTATAATTATGTAATACCAATATTATTTGCATCTTCACTTGATTCTTCAGTATTTTAAAATGAAATTTGCTATAAAACAATGTGAAGATGTCATTGTCTTAAATTAAGACTCTTTGATTTCCAATTATAAATATGATATGAAAAGAGAGTCCGTCGTTTCGATCTTTCTCCTTGTCGCTTGATTCGTTCTTTTTCTATAGAGCGCTGCAAAGCCGAAAGAAAACCGGGAATGAAAATTGACCACGCATCGTACTGGCGGCCGAAATGCCGATACTCTTAGCCGCGGGAGCGAGAGAGCTTGATTTTGCCGCGGACCACGGGACAAGGCGCCCGAGTAAGAGAAGACGAGCCACTGGGTAGTGGGAGGGGAAGGGAGCAGAGTAGCGAGCGATTTTTTCCAGCGCGGGGCGCCGGGGGCGGTGGATTCGGTTACTTGGGCTCCCCCGGCGCCCCGGGAGCGGGCGTAGTGGCGGTCCTTTCCCCCCAGCGCCGCCTGCTTTGCCTCAACCTGTCTCTCCACTACCCACTTCTCTCTTCCCTCGTTTTTTTAACGAAGGATTCGCTCAATACCTCGGCTGTCATAACCTCGCGACGTTCTCGCTTTCACAGTGAAGTTTGTCTCGCTTGCACCGTCGGCCCGGCGCAGGGTTGCCATACCGGCTGCCCTCACTCCTCCCCCGCCTCCCGTTCAGGCACCACCTACCCATTCCTCTTTCCAGTTTTTAACGTTTCGTTCGACGTTTCCCTTCGAATGGCGCCGAGCGTCGGCCAAGTGCATTTCATCGTTACTTTGTTTTACGCGCCGCCTCGCCCCACCCCCGCAACCAACCCCTCCCCCGCCCCCGGAGGCCGTTGCATGTGTGCGTCGCACACATTATTACACGCATCTTCCTTCTTTCGCCAACATCCCACCTCGTGGGATTCGGTGCTTCTGTGCTTCCACCCATACGGTCACCCGCTCCCACCCCCAACCCCTGTACGCTTCACGGCGCTTTCTTTCTTCTTTCGGCCTCCGGTCTCACGTATAAGCCGACATGAATATTGTACACATTAAAGGCCATCGTCGTTTTCGGTCGTCTCACAATTTACATAGCCGCGTGAAAGGTTTCTCTAATTTTTGGGCTTCTCTGCCAAAGGAGGGGGGAGGGGGCAGTGGGTGGGGTGGGAGCGGGTTAGAGAGGTGCGAAGCAATCCGACGCGTAAGCGGATTTTTCGTAAGGTCTCCTTAAGCGCGTTAGGGTCGCTAAAACGTTTAGATGCGTTTAGGCGAAGTTGCGGTGATAAAAAAAACTTTGGCGCTTGTTTTTTGCCATGACTTTTTTATCGGATGCTGATGAATATTGATGGCTGTTGCAATTTTAATGAATATGTTTAATTGTTGGAAATATCCGGTTGAGTAAATAAGTTATTCTCTTCTTTCATTTTTCTATCTTTATTTGTTTATTGTTTTATTTTTTGGATATTTGCTGATAATTACCATTCACTCTCATAGCCCTATATTTCATTTCATCTTTTATTTGTTCACAACTATCAAGCGCAACTCTAATTTAAATTTGTCGGTTATAAAGAAACGATCCTAACTTTAAACTTGACATTTGCAATGCGGCGTAAAATAATTCGTGGTTCATAATTAATGATTATCCGTCATCCACAATTATTGCATTTTTTACTCCTCTTTTTTATCATCAAAGCATAACTTCGAATAAACACGCACAAACAAACTGACTCTTCATCCCGAGGCTAAACATCTCGTAAACACTCTCCCTAAATTTGACGCATACTTCAGGGAATTGGAGTCTACGGAAAGGGAAAAGGATCTCGACTTGATCTCAGGAACTCGCGTTTTTGCGAGCCAAGAGATAGTGCAGAAAAAGAATCCGTGTTTGTCGTTGGCTTTTCCGTCCCGGCGGATCAAGCACATCCCCTTCTTCTTTGAGTCGCCGCCAAAGAAGACTCAATTCACGGACTGCCGCAAGGACTTTGTTCCGTAACAGCCAAGTTAACCCAACCAACGGAACTTGATAAAGGACCATCTTTAGTCGACTGGACATTGTGAGACATTCAACCACCAAGTCTTTGTTTCGTTGCTTTCGATTATTGCGTTTCTGAGTTCGGAACTGTATTCTGACTTTCCTTTGTTTAAATTTTTTATCATTATTTTCTGGTGGTTATTATTCGACGGTTGATTTCACTATTGAAACTGTTGAATACAGTTTTTACACATGTAAAAATAATGGTTCATTTAATTAATACATAAACAATTAGTTGGATTTCTTGGATTAATGGAAATTATTTGTTTCACAATGTTTGACTTTGCGCTTATTATAATAATGTATTTATTTATAAATGATATACCTAAGTTTCATAATTTTTTACGTTCAACTTGTTATATGTTCAGATATATTATTCTCACGTGTATAATAAAAGCTCGATTAGTATACTACTAATTTGAGATTTCATTACCGTTTCAACTATTAAACTATTGAAATTTCCGTGCCGAGTGTGGAATATGCTTCTAAAATAACCATTGTTACTGTAGTAATAGTTATACGTTTTTCATATCATCACATTTTTATATTCTTTAATTTCTCATGCATAAAAAGTGTTGAATTTCCAGTATAATAATTGATAAATTTGATATGAATTATTCATAATATCTTAACCTACTTTCTTAAAGATTTGCAAAACGGGATTTGTATATAAGAATTTAACAACTCCAGCGTTTAATTGTCATTTTATTTTTTTTTTACAGAATATCACATATTCAATCATTTATCAACATATTAATTTTTATCGCAATACCTAAGGTTCGTGATTCTTACTATGAAATTATGGTTTTTGTTTAATATCATAAAGCTACTATAAAACGCAAATGTAAATATAACTTTTTTCATTACATTTTTACGATAGTATTTTTCGCAGATTTTTTTATGCCATTGATATTTTCTAGCGTTCCTCACTTTTATTAGATTCACGACCAAAAAACGCAAGCATCGAAATTTTCATGAGAGTTGTACTCCGTAAAAAACGCGTCCGTTCTATTAATATCGTCGTAAGAAAACAAGTACTGTCAATATTACAATAACAAGCTGCGGAATAAATGGCTGACGCTGTAATCTAATCAAGCGTGGGGTGGAAATTTTTCGCGCATGTTTACTCAGCGCGATGCATATTTTTCAATTACGCGCCCGAAAACATCGACCCCACCTGGCGGCGGTGCTAAGCAACACTTAGTCTCGCGCGCGCGAAATCTCGTCGACGGAATTGTTTAAACGACGTTTCGAGTTGTATAATAAATCTCGCGGTGTCCCGCTTGACGAAGCAACAGTTCGTTTCACCCACCACCCACCGTCGCCCAGCTCCATCTGCCGGCTGATGCCAGTGAGGCGCAGGACGAGTTGGTGAATTTAGGATGCCCGTTGGATTTGATTATCTTCTATTCACCAGCTCCATTTCGCCATTTTCGTTTGTTTATTGTTAATTCATCACTGTTGTTGGGCTCCTATCAGTTAATCAAATCTTATCAATCGATTGCATTTTTCATCATATGCAAAATTGTAACAATTAAGGAAATTTACACAATCGAATATTTTCATATTTAATAATGAAGACATGATTCGTTCATATACCTTGTTACAAGAATATAAAAAGCTTTAAATTAAAATTTTCAGATGCACTGTAAGGTATATGCGAAATATTGATCGAGAGAACTTTCTAATTAAACATTTTAAAGTTTTAACATTCTCGGTTTTAATAATTTTAAAATATTGTATCAAATGATATCAATGTATGAGATCCATTTTGATATATATATCACTTATATATAGGAGATGTAAGAATTGCTAGAAAATTGTCTTTATCGACGATACTATTTCTTATTTATTTTGGGTTATTTTATTGTAATTTTTTTTGTATGTAACATATAGATTCTTGTGTATGCTGATATGATAATTGAACATATGAGTCATATTATGAAACCAGACATTGCGATATATACAGCTCTAGTGAAACAGACGAGACATTGTAAAGGAGATCATAATATAATTCGATACTGAGTCATTATTACAAATAATTTATCTTCATTTGGTCGTTTTCGATTAATCTTCATTTCAATCCAGCGTTTCTTCGGTCAACACGTCACGTTCGATCGCACTTTTGTCGACCGCAATGCACTTTGTCTGGCACATACAGAGCTTGCTACCAGCTGACGTGCAGGGGATGCCACCCTAACACTTGAGACGCTTCCTGCCTTTACACGTGGAAAACAAAATTTAGAGACGAATAGTTCGCGACCGAAAGATTGCGGAACAAGTTAACGTGGATTTATGACGTGTTCAGAATTGGCCAAGGATTTCTCCCCTGGCCATTGTGCAACAGCCAATGAGCAGTGAGATGAAAGTCTAATATAGAATGATCGAAGAAAAATCTTTACAGTTGATTGTTACGGCTGCAGACATTTTAGATGGTTTGAGTGACATTTAAATGAAATGAGAAATAAATCATGATTATTTTATTATCATCACTATCATCATCGGTATGACCTTTCTCATATTTATACTTGTTATCATATTTAACATCTTCGTTCTTATCAATATATTTGTATTATGAACATTTTTATCTTTATAATCATGGCTAATAATAAAATCTATTCTCAGGTGAGACTTATCATCACTATCATTTTGAGGATCATTTATAGAATGATCATAGAATATTTCAAAGAAATATCATTATAATCAGTTTGAAAACTATGACTAAAAAATTATCATCTAAATTATCATTGTAATCATTATGAAAACAAAAATCAATCCAGAATAAATTTTGGGATGATAATCGTGATAACTATCATGGACTTATTTCTGCGAAATGTTATCATAATCATCCTCAGAATTATCGTTATATTTTCAAACATATCAGTGTAATCATTAGAAGAACCATCATTACGATCATCATTTTTAAAAAATCATTGAGATATTTTTAAGAATCGTCATTATCAAAAAACGTTTTCATCAACAACATCATCATCATTATCATCATCATCACCACCATCATAGAATTATAATCTTTTAAAATTGAAATCAAACAATCCTCAGACTGACATTCGAAGCAATTGGAATTGAAACATTATTAGTCTATGATTGCCATCACTATGATCGTATCATCATCATCATCATTATCCCCACTTTCACAAATATAATTTACTTATATAAGTTTAACTTTTGAAAACAAATTATATAAAATCTATAATCAAACGAAGAAATTAGACAGCATTAAAGTAGAAGAAGTTGTCAGCAAATTATCAAGAACTTTGCGAATAATTTTTATAGGGCCAAAGTTATGTCGCTGTGCAGAAAACTTGCGAAATGAATGTTCTCCCTTTGAATGATATTCCCTTTTAATTAGTAGCGCTCTCGTCGTCATCTTTATTCGCGCGTTCTGTTTCTTAGCACACTGCGTGTTATTGTTGTTGAAATTTACTTTTCCCAAGACACATCTGCCCACGACGCGGTAATTGCCGTTTCCCAGTTGCGAATCAGCATTTCCTTTTGGAATGAGAGTCCGAAAGGTTTCGATGAAGCTGCGAAATACCTTTGATGACGAGGCGTTATACTCGAAAATAAAATCGCTTCCCGGGCAAAATTGCGCCACAAAGAAAATGCTCATGTTTATCGTCGCTTGTTTACATTATTGTCCGATCGGACGCTTAATTACGTTGCGCAGACGCTTCCCCAGGAATCGTGTTCGCAGTTGGCCGATGCAAATTTATTCAATTGCGAAATTTTATTATTTAAGATAAATCGCCGCGTAATTTTTTGTTACTTTCAATTGTGAATTAATACTATAATTTGGTTGTAAATATATTTTATAACTTGTCGAAACATAACTTAACTTTTCAATTAGTAAAGGCACAAACATCTTTTATACTTTGGGGTTAACTGATGTGGAAAAGAAGCCTAGAATAAATGTTCTTGATTCAAAAGAATAAAGGGTAGAGACCGATTGTTCTCACATTTGTGGGGTAAGACGTGCCTTGAGTACTTAAAAAATATAAATTAGTAAAATTTATTTATTTATTATTTTTACGTTAAATGTGGTAAATATTTTTGTAACTTTTTGTCTAAAATAACGATTATCTTATTTACAACTAAGGTAACTTTATATATAAATATATATGTTTATATGTAATACATTTTTCGAAGTATAGTAAGTTTTTAGAAATAATCGTAAAAATTATGCAGAAGGTTATAAATAATGACCTAAAAACACATTTACATGCTTTTTTCAAATCATTATGCATGTAAGTTAAATAGTTTATATTGTACACATTATGAACCACCAAGTTACTTTGTTTACTTATGATAGAATAAGTTTTATAATTGATTACTTTTAGAATTTCTACGGAAATGATGAATGATGAATTTCGACATGTCAAAGTATATATATTTATTAAATAAGTTTCTAGATTCGGCTATTTTATACTTCTAGGTAAAAGATTACTTGATTCTAATTTATTTGTATGTATATTATGTATTTATTTAAAATTTTTAATTATAATATCAAAGTGTTCTAATCCTCATGTTTCGGAACATCTAAGTATTATAATTAATAAGAAATTAGACAAAGATATCAATAATATTGCGATATATCTGAGCTGATCTGAGGAGGATACGCAATTAAAGTTCGATCGAAGGAAATATGAGGTTGCACTTTGAGGGGAAAGTTGACTTAAAAGGTGGGGTTGCGCTGTGCGAAAGAAGGAGCGGAGGAAAACTTAACATTGTCGAAACAAAATATTACTTTCCGTAATCATAGAATATTTCAATAATTAAAAGATGCTTTTTTGTTTTTTCAAAAAATGCATCATCTCATTTGGAATACAAAAATATATGAGTAACAAATTTGATTATAAACACTCAAGTCTTTCAATTGTGAAATTCATTCAAAAGTCAGTTTAAAATCAAGTGGTAACTGCAGTACGAAAATTTCTAAAACCTTATCGGGTATTATTTTCTGGCTCTCAAGCTCTTCAGGGAGAGAGACGGGGTAAAATAATTATTTTCCGATGTGATCTCAAAAATCGAGTAGCTAGACCCTTCGTTATGTTTGGCCTTTGAAGTTTCGGCATCAAAGAATTCGCAATGAAAATCGCAATAGCAAAAAAGCGACGCGTTGTCGAAAAGTGGTGGGCTCGTTCGTCAGCTCCGAGCCCTGTGTAACGCGCGCCAAGCGCTCTTAGCCACACCCGACGACACCCTTACGTGTGTCGCGTCGCACGAACCCACCAAAAAAATGATATCGATCGCGCGGCCACCCCGGCGTCGCAATTATAAAGCGCTCGTCGAAACGCGCGCGATTCTGCTGTAAAGACAACGACACGCGAAGAAAGGGACGAAAATAACAGACTGTTAGGGGTGTTGCGGAACCTGCATCTTTTGTGCACTTTTCGTCGCACTCGTTCGAAGGGACATTGCTTTCGACGGATTATTACTTTGGACGCAAATGTCGCCGACTGCTGATTTAGATGCGTTTTTTCTCTTCTTTTTATTTCTTTTTGTCTACTGAGGGGTGTAAAAGTGTGCGGATTCGGCGGCGAGAAAGGGTGCATAGGTCGCTCGACAAAACTTTCGGCGGCAAGAGATTAAACTCATTGACGCTTGCACTCTCTATTTATTTATCTGATTATGATGGATCTTTTTTGCAATTTTATTTTCTTTTATGACTTTTAAATCAGATGTTATATTTTGAAATGATTGTACACGATTATAATTATAACTATCAGTATCATACACTATCATAAAAATTTGTATAATTATCATGATTAGCATCGTGATTATAATAATTATAGTGATGATTATTATTATAATTATCATCAATGTTTAGTCAAAGCAAATAATTAAGGATGAATTTTGCTAATAACTATTAAATAATATAGGACCTAAATAATTCTACAAAATGTTGCTAAAAAATTTTTAATGTATTGTTCACATATAAAGATATATCATCATATATCTATCATGTATGGATAATATAAGTCTGTACCAATGTAATATATAGTTATCATAAATCTATATTTTTATCATCATAGTATCATCACCATCATCATAATCATCATCATCATTAGCATCATCATTATTGTTATACCTATCACTGTTACAATCATGATGATGAATATATATTGAAATGCTTGTATACAAGCAATTCATTTTTGTTGTCGAATTTTGTTATTGTTACATAAGAAATGTATAGTTCATTAATACATCATAGTTAATTTAGAATTATCATCGGTAGTCGCTATCAATTTATGATTATGTTTCGTAATTCAGAATAACATATTCTTAACTATACTGAATTCCTATTTAGCCAAGAATAGTTAAAATACAAATTTTTGTATTCGAAATGCTTGTATGAATTATTT
>JABFQD010000466.1:0-25957 GCA_022817045.1 Psix sp. ZL-2020
TGAATAATACATTTCTAGGAATCAAGTTATTATAATTAACCGCTAATTTGTTGATTTATAAATATTTCAATATTTTGTATTACATTATTATATTATATTTAATATTTATTAACATTGGTATGTTATTAGAAAAAATAATTCCACTTTTTAATGTTCATAATTATTTATCAACTGTAATAAACATTTGTAACAGTTTGTTGCAACATATGTTTTAAATTTTAACTAGTAGAAGATATCAGTTTTTCACTTTTTAAACTTTTAATGCAATAATTCTAGTTAAATATAATAGTGAATATTTTCCCACACTTATATTTTGTAAAATCTTTATTTCTTTCAAAGTTCTAACCTGCAATTTTCGTATATAATTTATATATCCTAAAAAATACTTCAGAAATGTTTATTCATTCCATAAATTATGAAATATTTTTTCATTTTTGTAATTATTTGTAATTCTCACAGTTTATATTTTACACATATTATCCTTAGTTCCCTTCCAATTCTTCATACATAGTCGGTACATTGCTCAAAGAGAATCGAGAGATACTGTTTTAACGTTTGTAATACATTATTCAATAAAAAATTATTTATCTGCAAAAATCTAAGATAAAATATATAATGCTATTTGTTATAAATTCCCTTCTGTTGTTGATTGTGTTTTTTCACAATTAACGAATAAACAGTTAACATGAATTGTCATCGTCGGTATAGTAGAATTGCAAGAAGCCTAACGAAATCTGCTTTATCGACCTCAGATCGATTACCGGACGCGCATGACGGTTTTTCCATTTGGCGAAACTATTTTCTGCTCAAATAAGAAAATATCAATTTATATCTAAACATATACATCATATAAATAATAATATAGTTAAGACTTTAAATAATATATTTGTATTTTGTATCGTAATAATATCGAAATATTGATAAACACGGTTAATAATATTGTTTTAAAAATATAATCACAAAGTAAAATTATAATTCACCTTTATCTTAAAATAAATTCACGTGTGTTAGTATTTTAAAATACTAAATAAATAAAGTAATTAAAAATGAAAGGTAAGCATGTTGAAAATATAAGAGAAAATGAAAACTCCAACTACGTGATAATTCCCAAACGATTATGATTTATAAAAAGCAATAACTAAATGCTTTTTTATTAAATCCATGTCATTTATGTAAACAATTCTTATTCCTACGATTATGAAGGAATATCATGATTGAAGAATTTACTAATTACTTTTTAATTGTTTAAATCGTTCAATTCATTTATCGTTCTATTGATTTTCATTGAAATTCACACATCTATAAAAGGAATCCAAAAAATGCATTTGAGCGCTCGCGTTTGCAAATAATTGTTTGATATATATATTGCAAAAAACAATCATTAATGTGAATTTTTGTACAGAAGATTTGTTATAACGCGTGTCTGTGGAATGATATTTTCATTCCTCATCCAGACTCATTAAGAAATTTCACACTGACATTTCAAACGCCTGTAACGAAAAAAGTATCTTTCTCTATGAAAATCATTAGAATTGCCTTTCACCAAGGAAAATAAGGGTTTTCATTTGACTTTCCTTAGTTAAAGAAGCTCCATTACAACGGTACAGAAATGAAGACAGATCTTTTGTTGGATTCTAAGTTATGTGATATATTTATGGAGAGGTTAGGTCTGCAAATTGCGATTTAACGTTTATCGCAACAAGTGATGAAGTGCGCATGTGTAAAGCTCATGTCATGATTGTGTTAAATTAGTAGGTTTGTTAAAACACGTGCAACTATTTTGTAGAAATAATTGGTGTTCGAAGGGAATCGCAACTTTGCTGCCCGTGTGTGGAAATAAACCATTTGGCATGACGTTTGGTGGGCGAAATAGTTAGAGTTGAATGTCTACACATTGATCAACTCTTTTGGAAACTTGCAGTTCCTTCGGAATACTTGTTTGACTTGGGATTCTGTTTGGCGATAATAAGTGATTCAAAAGTAAAACTTGGTTATTAATACTACTGTTATTTAACCACGTAAATGAACACGAATAAGGTATTGACATTACCTGCGCAATAAGCAATAGTTGGTCAGGATGAACTATAATCGGTACCCCGGGCTTGTTAGTCTGGATTAAACGGTCGGATCTGCGGCGAGCTAGGCACATTTCGGTCACTTCTCGGCGGTGAACTCCGGTCAATTGCTATGCATTGCAACCAGGAGTAGAGAACTCGTTAGAAAGTCTTCCTTCAAATTTAAATCTAATTTCGCTCGTTGCACGATTTGAAATGAAATATACGCAAAACCTTGTTCCATCGGCTTTTGCTTGTGTTCTATTTTTCAATTTATTTGCGAAACTATCAGCATGTAACTTGCTTTCAGTCTGTTCACTTCTCCGTAAATGCAATAATTGCAATTTCTTAAATTGTTCTTTAAGTGGACGTAATTATGCAAATCTATCACTGGGAAAAGTGTTTAATGTAAACATCAGTAAAGCCTGAAATAACCGCAAGTGTCATATGATGCTGATGAGTTTCGCAATGTATGCTCGATGCTTGAAAAAGGCAAACGAATACGAAAGATTCTGAAATGTCATCGTTACATTTAATTTTCATGCTTATATGTTTTCCAGCTAGCAAACCAAAAGAGACGCAAGACAAAAATAAGTGTGACCGTTGAATTGACAAGTTGGACTTTCTGGACTTTTTGTACGCCCCTGCGTGTACCTTGGCAACAAAATTCATCTAGCAAAAATAATCTGATATCTGATAATAGTCCATACTGATTATCGAACAACATGAAATTCAAACGTGAGGACAACGTCTATCGTGCAATCAATATTTCTTATGTATGTTTGTTCTAAACACTGAACTGATCATCAAGTTTATCCAATCATGTTTTCATTCTTCGTTTATTTAGCACTGTCGTAGTACATTCGATTTGAAAAATTAACATCGCCAACGGTACAATTAGTTTTGTAATCTATTTTGAAGTGGGAAATAAACGAGAATTGTGTTAAATAACAATGTCAGCTTATCACACTGCTACGACATCCTGACAGACTCTCTTTTTGCTTTTTCTCTTCGTTGAAATAATAAATAAGACAAGAAGGGAAATTGAAAGTGGAAATTCTAGAAATGAGGATAGCGACAGTTGGTTTACAAAGCGCGCGCGACATTAATCGAGCTCAAACTCGTGTTCAAATATCGCCAATTGCAAAGTTGCGTAATATTCTAAACAATATCACTTCTCACCTGGCTTCATATTTGAATCCGAACGCTGGTGCGCTAACTTTTTTTCTTACCAAAATCAAATGTAACGTCGAATTTAGCCAGCGCCATTCTTCTATAATCTGGCCAAAAATAGAATCGGCTTTTATTGATTGTTCAAAGAAGGTTTTCAATGAATATCGTCCACAATAAATCGACGGTTCCATTCGGTTCTCATGTTAAATCTATATCTGTACGTTATATATACACACATCAACTATACATTATATTCTTCTGAACGTTTTCATCCGCGATAATTTTAAACCCGACTTCAATTGAAATAACAGCGTCATTTCGAGTATTGCTCGATAAGATACATTTTTGTGGTAAAAACATGCTCGCGTAGTTTTGCCATCTTTCTCTCTGACTCGTGCAAGAGTAACTAAATCTGTTCTCTCTTCCCACAACTTATCGTTGAGAACGATCAACATTTGTAACTAATTAGTTCACGACTCTTTCCTCCGGGTATAAACTATTTACTACAAAGTCAGCTTTCGTTTGTTTATTAGCTTCATTAATTCACGCATCACTACTCTTTTACTGTCACTACGTGTGTGTGTTTGTATATAATATACATATAATCACTGTCTATTTCATGAGTGAAATGAAGCGCAGAAATTGTGGTACTTGCAATGACATTTCGTCTTAGATTCTGATTTTGCACAAGTCAATGGTTGTGAAAGCGGCACGTTGACTGGGATCAATAGCAGTTACAGTTTAATTGTTTTTAGCGGTAATAATTCATTAAAGCAATCTGATAAAAGAGACTTGAAGTATACATAAATTTCTTGCTCGCATCTGAATTAATCCTGTACAATGTTGCCGGAGTAACAAAAATTAATTATTTCGCGGAAGCCCTGAGAACGACAGCCGGAAGTTGGATGAAAAGTTCTGGTAAAAAAGGAAAGCCATTGCAAAGGAGAAGAAAAAGAGGAAGAAAAGATACGCTAGAAGGAGAACAAATAATGGAAGAGACAACTGAAAAAGAGTCGATTCAGAGCATCAGAGTAGCAGTGCAAGGAACACAATATTATACGCAGTCACACAGATCTGTGTTATACGAAACCTATTTTACGTACAAGCAGCATGCCAACGGTGTTATTTTGTCGAGTTTCGACGTAATGGGAAGGTTGGCTGGCTTTTGGATGGCCGTTGCGGAGGGATATAGACGGGGACGATATAGGTGGTAAAAAATATAGACACATACATATATAGTGATACACCTAAACGTCAAGAGATACAACTGTACTTTGTAAGGCTGCCAAAAATGATAAGCGTCAGCGCCTATCCGAATGACAGCGCTCGTTCTAAATAGAGAAGCAGATGCGCGCAGGATACGCGTCGCTTTTCCCAATCCGCATTAATTAATCTAAGTAATGGGATGACCAACTATTTAATGAGACTACCAAACCAAAAATACGCGCGCAACGTGTGATTTCCAAGTCGAATTATTTTTTGCTTTGCCACTTCCACGATTCACTTTTTACACACACACACACACACACACACACACACACACACGCGCGCGCGCGTCTACACAAATTAGTCATTATTTTCAACAAATGAACAATTATGATTTGCACTTTTTTTCCTAATTCATTGAAAATGCAAAGAAGAAAAAAGTGCGTTGTTTACAGTGCTTGTTTGAGCAACATTTCGAGTGAAAGAAATGTTGGGCTGTACATTTTTTCACGGAGTCCTACAAACATTTACGGCAAATCTAACAGTATACCAAGCTCATAACTTTCGTGTATATATAGTTCAGTATCGGAGAAATAACTTTTACTTGTATGGCTATATACATTTGTAATGCACCGACAAAAATGAATAAATTGTCAAAACTACGGCTGGATCGTAAATCAAAATAGTCAAAATAGAAGATGTGAATTGATTTTCTGTTTTACTGTTAATACACCATGCTTTTTACGATCCCAGATTGTCGCAGTAACTATCTGCGTATAGCGACTTGAGCAATATTCTGTGTCTATACAAGAGTTACGAGGGCATTTTTTGTATAAACACCGATGCAAATGTTTTTACATTTTTCCCGCCACTTCTATTCATAGGCGATATTCATTTGTCTTTTTTCATTTCGTTACATTTCTATTTTCTCCAACCTCCAGTTCGATTTATGGTTCTTTAAGGCTCTTTAAGTGATAGAATGTTCCTATTTTCAAAGCACTCTTGCAATAAACATATGTTATTTGTTTACAAATAATTATCCGCGTCACAGTACAATAGGCAGGTCGTTAATTTGAAATTCGATGTTAACCACAGCAAAACACATAACGTTTATTATCTGCGTAATTAGACTATTTTGCCTGAAACATTAATAACCTTTCAAACCAAATACGCACCAATTGTTTTGTTTTGTCAATCCAACTACATCGCTCAATCATTATAACTTGGGTTAACGACGCAAGAATAAACATCCTTTAAAATAATATCCTAGCAAATAAGCTTTCAGTTATTGAGAAACATTGTCAATTATTTTCGTTCCAATTCGTACTGATTTGTTTTATCCAGTTAGTCGAAAATTGATAAAATTATCTTATTATTGATTCGCCAGAAAATCGGGATTCACTCGGATGTGCATAGATAGCGAGATGTGATGCTTTCGAAATTAAAAATGGCACATTTCTGTTGGTGAAAAAAAAGCTAATTCAATCAAATCGAACTAGAGTTTGTTTTAGCGATGTTGGAGTGAATAACAATAAAAATGATTTGATAAAAAGCTGGATAAAACATTTACCTCGATAGTAAATCGTAACTATTTTATCGTCAGAGGTGATAGACTGGCAATCTAAACAATTTAGAATATAACCAGTCGCTTCACGCAAGCGTACTTTGACAGTTTCGTGTCTACGTTACCTTTGGATGAAAATGATAGCGAGTGTAAAGTTGAAACAATTATTTACATTTACCTTTAATGGATCTAAAAAGTGAAATATTCTAACCTCAAATCTAACTCGTCTATTTCTAGGATACTAACGATTTTTTCTAACAATTATTATGACTCATTTACATAATTAATGATTCACATATTATTTATGGGTGGCAGATATTTGGGCGACGTCCAATGGATGCCTACCAACTATTAACATGATTTTTTTAAACTAAGGCTTAATATTAATATTATGAAAATAAAATGACTTTTTCTTCTTCAAATCTCGCTCCAAAATCAAAATCGGGCTTGTTATTTTCGGATAAAGGAACACGCGGGATTTTTTGTTTTTTATCCGTGTATAGTATTGGCGAAACAAAAGATACGCTTTTTTGCTAGTATTTATAATTTTGATTTTTTAAAGATATTCTCTTTTCATTTTGCATTGATGTGTCTGTGCACATATTTACAAAATATTTCACTTTTCATTCGACAAATGTTTATTGGAAAAGTAACGACAATATCAAATAAAATATGTCAATCTTCGATGTTCCCATTTTTGCGTTGAAATTATTAAAAATATTGTTATGAAATGAGGTTAGATTTTCGCACATGACAGCAAAAATCTTGATATCAATAACATTACATTTCAGTTGTGATAATCGTGTATATATACATTTTCACTGCGTATTTTCATATGCATTTAATATTCAAAACAAAATTGAAAAAGATTGTTCAAATTTCACATTTACTCAGACTAAGAAGCGCATATTATTATCTAGCATGATAAACAACACCGATTTTTGTATTACAAATATAAAAATGAAATCTCAGTACAATATTTACAGATTTTTCATTTCATAACATTCTTTCTTTTTAGAATGACTTCGTAATTAATAATTTCAACTAAATAAATCATCACTACCGATTCATAAATCATCAATAAAACTGCATGGCAAATCGTTTAAAATGACATTATTCATCATTTTTGTATAGTCTTAACGATTGTCGTTAGACTTTCGCTACAACAGACAAAAATCGCACGGCGATTCATCACTGAATAGAGTTGTTTCTTCGTCAGATTTATATTCCGTTAGAAGTTATTGCTTCTTAATTGTTTCCGATTGGGTGGCGAGTCGGAAACAATCGGAAGGCTTAAAATCGGTCATCGCACGATTTGAAATGCAAAACCGATTTTGATGATTAGCGAGATCATGTCTCGGAGAGGGAGAAAGTTTTTGCGAGCGCAAAAAGCTAGACAGCGTGTTGCAAAACTTCTCGCGACTTTCTCAGTCGAACTGAGCCGATTATGTATAAAACGCACGGGTCAATCACGTGAGCGAATCAAGGCGTGGCCTGAACATTCACGATAAGATGTACTTTTGCAATACAGATGCACTCCCACGTTAAGCAGACTTGTATATAATCGCGGTGCAAGCCAATCCCACCGATAAATCTGCGCTGTTCGTTCACACGAATAGGTAGAAACAAAAAGCTTCTATTCGGCTGCCGAATTTTTTATCATGAATTGTCGAATTGAGAACGCCGCTTTTCTAGCGCGAATGAATTGATAAGCGAGCGTATCACAGGAGAAGAAAAAAGCGAGAACGAGAGAGCGCTGAAATCATAGCCGAAAATCAATAGACCGTCTGTCTGCCGCGCCGAATCAACCTCGAGTGCCGCGCAATGCTAGCAATTTACAATTAAGATTGTTGCACACTTGTACAACTTGTGCCTAAAGCCCGCACAACACTCATATCTCTCGTCATCTCTTCGCATCCAATTCTTTCAAATTCGCCCGGCTTAACTGCGCGCTTTCACCCTTTTCGGCATTTTTCTAATCGATTCTAATCGCCGTTACAAAAACACAATCAATTCTGCTTCGGCAAACTGCTTAAACGGACTCGATATTTCGACTCGACGCTCGACAAAATAATGGATCCAACTTGATACACGCGTGTCGTAATAAACGATTTACAACAACAGTAGAAACAGCAACAATTGCTATTTTCATTGCAAATTCATTTCTTGATAGTAGCCAATGAATAAGTGATTCGAGTTTTATTGAGATCTTTATTAAAATTGCAATCTGTTGATTTTGCAGTTGATGAACTTTGTCAATTGTTTATTGCTAAAATACTACTTTTAACTACGCGCTTTTTTCTTCGTTCCACAACAAGCGACATTTTATTTGATAAATATATTTAACAAGAACGAACTTCCAAAGCTGCTAATTAAAAGGCAATTAAAACGTTGGAAAACGACTGATCTGAATATTGTACTCCAATAATATCGATTCATCATTGGTTTGAAAGTGTGTATGTGTACGTTCATTGATACACTGTTTTATTAATGATAGATTAGACGGACGAAGATATCTGGTAAACATCGAAACTTTGTGCGGAAGAATAAATGACCGGCGTGGAATATTGGAAACGGCCAGTAGACAAGAGAAGCCGGTAAACAATGTAAGAACAAATTAGAGAAAAATGCAAAAAAACATAATAGCGAGTGTGAAAAGAAGTAAGAGAAGGTCTGGCAAAAGCATTGGCGAAAAAAGAACGGGGGGGGGTGGATGTTTTCTCTGAGACGTGTTTGACTGTGGTGAAAAATATACAACTTTTTGATAATGCTTTTCAGATATTATGCTCGAAAAATGTATCTCGCGTTTCATGAAATGTTTTCATACAAAAACTTCCGCATAGACAAGAAAGTACAGTTTTTATTCAATCATAGTTGACTCGAACAAACATTATATATTCAAATACAATCGCGCTTGATTTCAATTAAATTTATTGCATCCAATGAAATCGTTTCCTCGATGCATTTGTTTAAATGACATTGCATATTTTTCACTCGCTATTAGACAATAATTGTTTTTACATAGAGTTTAACAATTGAACCGTGAATAATTTTTTGTTCCGCGCACAAAACAAAGACTCGTTACGAAGTATTTGTATGCGTTGAATAAATGAAATTTATACCACCGAGATGTATTTATAATTTCAGTAGATACATTTTTGTTTGACTTTGCGAAGAAAATGCATCATTTTTCGTAAATATTAATATCAGTTTGCATTCGAAAAATGTGCATTTACTTTGCACGAATTCTTCGCGAAGTTGCGCTACCGCTTGTTTCGTGATGTTGAGATTTCAAAATAAATTTGTCAGGAAAAAATAAGCGTTCGAGAATGTTCATCGGAGTAATAGAGGCATCTAAAAAGTGCAGAGATTACTTTTTTTTTTTTTTTTTCTATGTACCAGCAAGTACAGTAAATCGTAGATTTGCGAAACAAACGAATATTTTTAATTATGGTATCCAGTATTGATTAAAGTTGTTCTCAAAGCCGATATGAAGCTACGATGAAAAGGTTTATCGGTTGGGTATAATTAAACAAATTTTATGCATTTTTGCTTGAATTATCAAGTTAAACGAATATCTGATGAAAAGAGTTGGAACTTTTGCGAAATAAAAAATGCTTGGCAAATGAGGAGCTAAAATGAGACGTGAAAGGTGGAAGAGGTAAGAAATGGTGGTTCACATGGAAAGATGACTCTAAATATGTTCATAACGTTGATTAGACAGTTTGTCGGAAAGTAGCGTAATTAAGAGGAAAAGGTCGGCACTTCATAAAAAAGGCACGCTGAAGTATTATTTAGGCCTTTTAATCACGAGACGTTGCTTTTCGAGCATCTACTGGGAGAAAAGTGAGAAAAGCAGGCTTTATGTTTGAAGAGTGTCGAGCACGTGACCTTCAATTGCAAGTTCCATAAAGAGCGGAGACAATAATTATGCGAGTCCACGTTTGCTCTATTCGTTTCCTGTCACGAATAAGATTAGACGCGTTCATCTTGAAACGCGCGCCGTATTTTTGTCGGGAAATCTGTTTGCAATCATTACGAGTCTTACGCGTACCGACATTTTCATTTAGAGCGAGAAATTAACAGACAAGATCTTTTACATTGCCAATTTTGGTCATAAAAATAACGCGCTCTCTGTTATTATTTTTAGCGCGTCGTATCAAACAAAACTCTGCTATGCTTATTAATTAATTCTCCTCTTTATTTGTTACGCTATAAACCATTTGGTTTCGATACGCTAATTCATTGATTGTTGTTTTATCGATTCGCAATATTAACTCGTTTCTACAAAATGTTATATTTTAAATCAGAGAAACGGTGTAAAATAGAAAATGCGATTATTTTATATTTCAGTTGTATCGATTTTACGTTCAAAAGTTGAATATATTTTCGTGAGTGAATTTCGATTTTGCAGTTTTTTCTTCTTTGTTTGTAATCAAATTAGGTTGCTAGAAGCCACAAGGTGTGCGAATTTGAATCCGTCAAAGTGCGGCGTAAGCCAACGGTTAGGTAACCTAAATAAAAGGGACTTCCTTGACCATTTTTAGGGCTTCGGAAATGGTCGTCGGGCGTGTACTTTTTTTCATTTAGCATTTTTTTTTATAGAACAGTGCGGCATGATAGTAAAATACATTCAACTCAGCTGGCGGAGTTTATTTCAGAAACATCTTTTTCATAAATGTGAAGATTACAAGAACGCTTTTTATTCATCTTTATTAATCAAAATTGAGATTTCAAAATCTTTGAAGCATTACATATACACAGTATCACAGACAAAAATCATTTGCATTTTGATCTTGCAAGGAGGTAAATGAAATTGAGTATTTTTTTTGTTATTTTTTTTTATCACCAGATGGCTTAATTGTTAACACGACGATCGAATAGCAGTTGCAAACAAATTTCGTGGAAGAATTTTATGATGATCCTTAGTCCCATGAGTTTATCTGAAATATGTATATTTTCAGACTTTTAAGAATTATTCTTCAAAAGCACCGCAACTGGCAAAATGATAAAAACGAATGAATAAAGTAAATGAAAAGATATCTTTATAAAAACCTGTGATACAAAAGTCACATTTCCAAGCGAAGTATATATTATTTTTCACACCTTAGAATTCACGTTTTTTCTTACTTGATATTTTCATCTATAAAGTCTATTGAAATCATCTATAAGTAGATGCAGAAATTTTAGAAACGGATTTGATTAATCATTTGATTGATTCTTTTCTCGAGTATTTGTGAAAATAATATACACACACATAGATAGACACATATATAAATATAAAGACATACTGAGTCTTTCAAAAATATCAATTTCGAAACTACAATTGAAGTCAAATACATGACAAATAAAAATTGAAATAAAGCGATCGACTGGAAAACACGACTAAACAAAAGACATAGATTGTGTATGAGTAACATGGATGAAAATATGCATTTATACTTATATAGGTAAGGTACTTCGATACAGAATGAAAAGAACCTGAGTTTTAAGCCTCCGACTAAAAGATTCTATTGATGATGCAGAGACGAAGGTTGCGGCAACATAAGCAGCTTAGCGGCGCGCTCTCGAAGCGTCTTCAAAATGTCAATGATAAATTCGAACGTTGGCATGACGTCACGTGACGTCATTCAAACTGATAAGAGAGGAAAATCATGTTCCACTTGCACCTCTTTTTATTCGCTTCTCCATCTTTTTCACTTACTTTGGAGCTAATCTAATAATAAGATAGTGTAAAAAGAATTGTAAATGCGCCTGAGATGTAAATTCGCTTTCATTGAAGCAAGATAATAATATGAATTTCATTTTTACAGTTCATCAAATTGTGCAAAGTGGCTCCAGCTATCCATTTGGACAACCGGTACCGTCTTCTTCGAGGAGAAAAAATGCTGGACGCTCGTGGAAATGTTACGGAAGAAATTGGCGAAGATAACACTGCCACTGAATTTCTACTGGAATAACAGAGAGGATGGTAATGAAATTAGCGGAGGAAAATGAAAAATGATGTTCCTAGTTTGAAAGCAGCGTGACACAGCAAACTCATTAATTGGAAATCGAACCACAAAGCAATGGAAAAATTAATTCCTTTTGTTTTTGAGTAAATTTTTATTAGTAAGTGTATCGGTATCACATAGTGATGAAAGCCAACTTGTAATATTCAATTATTCATAAGGAGATAATAAAATTCCAACAATTTAATATTGAGGAAACGATATTCGATGCGCTTTTGAGCTACAGTTTAATTTAAAATTCGTTTATCAAGTTTGTTTATGGAAACAAATTTTTCAACAGCGCTCGTCGAATTTCTAATTTGATTGTGTAGCGTTGAGTCGTTTTTTCAAGGGAATATATACGCCATTCAATAAACACTGTACACGATTTGGTTTCGTACGCGAGGCGAAATGTTATAGCCAGTTATATGCTTTTCATTAAATAATAAGCCTTGAGAAATGTTTTGTCATGCATCAAAAATTAAGATTTGTCAGAAATAATGAATATTCAATATCAATGTCTTTGCACAAGTACAAAAGTGCTTATTACTCCAATAGCTACAGTTAAAATGTACATTTTTCATAGTCATTCAACTGAAAAACTAGTTTTCATGAGTCCAGTTTTTTACACTCGCATCCAACTTCACATCCTTCAGCTCTTTTCATCACAAAATAACCGTTTTTGCGCAGCTTTTTTCTAGGTTTTTCTAGACTTGACATTGCCACAATTTTTTAAGACGTTTGCTAAGTGCAGTGACGTCACGCGCAGGCCATGAAAATGCGGCATAAAGAGTGACCAAATATTGACAAGTACGTTGCATATGTTTAGTGATATTCGTCGAAGAGTTGCTGAGTTTATAGTGGTTAAACTGGAGAGTATGTGGGTTGAACTGTGACGGAAATGCAAGGTAAAGTCTCGGGGTAACGGCGTCGTGAATAACGTCAAGGATTGAGAGAGATGGACGATCCAGAGACCGGTTGCTCTAGCGAATGCACGTGCCCCTCCACCGACCACTGCGTCGGAGGGGGTGAGGGAACATACGGCGCTGGTGGGGAGCAGAGAAAGCGACAACCACGTGCATCGACCGCGTGCGTGATCTACAAAAAAGACACGCTGCGCGAAAGTAAACTTCGGCCTTCTCTCACGCCTGTTTTTCCTTTCCACTGAACGCATCCGCGCAAATAGAGCCAGACTAGTCCTCTGGTCATATATCGCGATTCATTCCCTATTGTCTTGCGGTTGCTTTCCAATACGTGCTTTGACTCAGTTCGCCACCAGTTCTCGATAATCATTCCGTAATTGCGATATCGATTTCCAATTTCAACAATTTACATCGCCCAATCTATAATCCCATGTATCATACCCAAAATTATGGACAACCAATCTTTCCAGTTGTCCATCATCATTTATTTTCTGTTTTTCATTTGCACAATCAGATGTGTAAAAATGTAATTATATATTATTGACGCAGTCTATATTAAGCTGCACTCTTTTAGCTTATACAATCAAAATCGACGGAATTATAAAGTCCCTTGTTGACTTGATTATTATTTATTATTGTTATTTAACGATTGTACTTGTATTTGTGTTTGTATTTGTATTTGTTTTGGGATTTGTATGAAATATTGTAAGATCACGGAGAATTGTTGGATAAAGTGAATGGACTGAATGTCTGTATTCAAACGGAAAAGCGGATCTGAAAAGATGTTTAATTGAATGAAAAATTCCAAATGTTTAATCTTAAATGGCGTTGTGCTTTGTTTTCTAAAACTGATTTAAATGGCATGTAAACAACAAAAAACAACATTTGAGGCACTGGGTTGCGAGCGAATATCGATTCAGCATCGCGCGTTCGTGTTAATTAAACAGAAACGGCCAAAATATAAACTACGACTGCACAAACTTTTTAGATATTACGTTTCTCAATTATTAAAATGCGTAATTAGTAACGTTTCCCATAGATTTGATTTGCATTGACTTCCGTTTATTTAATCTTTTGCGTGTCTAGAAATCATTTTCAAATGAACTTGACGCTCGTTTCATTATGCATTTACATTCATTTTATGAATCTTTTATAGTTGAATTTCCAAAAGTTTGCCAATTTTCTCATGGAACTTTTAAAATCTTTTCGATGGCAACATTGCAATGTGTTCAAATTAGTCATAAATTGCATGTTTTTATTCAAATATTGCAATTCAATTGACTGACAACTGGAAAAGTTTCAAGCAAGAACAATAATAAATACTCGTCCTTCTTCAGCTGAAATCTAATCCACAGAAAATCGCAAGGCCAAAAGTAAAATAATACTTAGACGACGACCTGTCGATATAAGGTAGTCGTCATAATCATGTTTCACTGAAGAACGCAAGTCTTAAGCTTTTTTTCGTCTTCATTAATCTGTAAAAGCGATAAATATGAATGCATTAATCATAATAAAATATTATTAAAAACAAAAAAAAACTCAAACAGTTCTCAACGTTAGCTTTATAAAATAAGATTTATAAATGTCATCTTAATAATGTTTTCACACTTTGTTACTCTTCCACGATTTTCAATTATATTAGTTTTAAAATATAACCTTTAATTTATAATGCTGTCGCTCTGACGTTAAGAATAAGTACAATTTTTGAAAGCCGAGCAATAATGATGCTGTTAAATATTTATGAAACTAAAAAGTAGACAGTAAACCATTGGAGAAAATACCGATTATTCACTATAAACTTACACTTTTCGCGAGTTTATAACAGAGCAACGTTTTTGCTCTTCACGATTCAACTTAAAATGACGTCTCGAGCGATTTATTCATTGCGATTTCTCCAATTCACTTTTAAGGATAAACTGGATGTGAGTGATTACATTTCAGTAGATTTAGAACAAAAAGAAAATCATTTTTATTTCGTACGTCGAAACACGATTGCTCAACCGTTGGAGAATTTTAACGCTTTAATAATAATTAATATTAAGAATACTTGTACGATGCAAAATTATTTTGACTTTTCATTTTTGATAACATGACATTCTTGAGTGTGATATTTATGAGTGCTATTACTCCGCAGTGATGACATTTCAATTCAAGTTAAATGTTCATCATATTTCAAGCTTATGGCTTATAACGACTAACTAAATATAATAATTTATGGTTATGAATTCTGTAAGTAATTAAATTAGACGAGCTTTTTTAATTCAAATGAAATATTCATATTGATCAAAAAATTTGATGTCCTTTTACATAAAAAGTTTGATCAAGAGCAATACGTTACTTTTATATATTATAATTTGATTTTTTTTTATTTTTATTACGTGTTCTTTGAATGTCTTTTGATGCAAACAATTTTATTATCAAAATTTAATTACTCATAACTGCTCATTTCTGTTCCTACAATTTTAGAACTTGATACGTTTCTTGGACCTTGCAAATATTTCTGCATTATCAAATTTTAAATAATATCCTTTTTTCAAATTAAACAGCACGAGCAAACAAATTTATCGTATATGCAAAAGTTGAAAATAATTCAACGTTATGTGTCAGAGATATTACACGAATCCAATATCTGTTTGGTGATATTGTTAAAAGGATGTCAAAGCTGAAGTTAACGACGTCGTACAGATTTTTGAAATAAAAATGGATAAAAACTTGAGTCAATTATTGAATCATTTGAAAAGAGAGGTAAACTGAAAATATGTACTTTTATTGGCATACAAATTCAAAATAAACTGTTCGTTATATAAAAAAATGCGAGAGCAATTTTTGAAATTGTACAATTACATTCAAACTGTTAGCAAAAAGAAAGGATAAGAAATATTGTAAAAAGGACAAATCTTCTTCAAATGTATTTAACTTATCTTAAAAGCTAAATATCATAATAGCCCCCTGGCTACTATGTTTTATTTCTTCGGAAAGTTAAATTTTAAATATCATACACAACTTGTAACTCGTTATTTGTTCATAACAAAATACACCATTCAAATGACAGGAAAACTGAATTATAACCTGTTTGCCAGGATGAAACATGAAGTGAAAACATGAATATCATTTCATTTTACTTAAGTTAACAAATTTTCAAGTTGCCCTATTTTGTACAAAACTTACTCTGCATATGCAATACTCTCAAAACATACAGAAGAAATTATAGAAACATAAAATTTGAAGTACCCATAAAATGTAGAACGCATATATAATACTCAGTTATATATCAATGACATTAATGCTCTTTACAATGTAACTTTATGTATGCTCTAAATACGTTGCTGAGAAAAAAACAACAAAATTGTCATTGTAGAAATTGTCAAATTACTATAATTAGATATATTTGTAATTTTTACTATGGACAGTAATAAATTCTACAACAAACGTGTAATGCATAAAAATCAACATTCACTTTTTCAATTTTTACAACGTAATAGTTGATTGTTTGTTATTCATCAAACTTCATATAAACATTGTACTACGTTCTGAGTACTGTTTTTAATAATCGAGATTTGACGTAAAATGAATGCGACACCTGGTGAGTCAGTTATTAAACAGTTCGCTTATTAAATGACAGTAATGATACGAAACGTAGCATTTATTTTACGCATAATAAGAGTGGATATGAATCAATAGTTAAATAATTACAAGTAGAGCAAAGTTTGATGCTGAATTTAAAGAACTAAATCTGATGTAGGTTTGTTAAAAGATCTGTGATAGCAATTTGGTTGTAGCAGTAACGATAAACTGAGGAAGATTTTCCTTCATTCCCTTGTCGATCATCAGATACGCTGTTATCCTGATTCCATAGTAATTGAGAGAGTAAGAGAGATAAAAAAAGAAACACAAGTTGAAAATAAGTGTTGGCATTGAACAGAAAAGCGTCTCTTGAGGTTGGAAGTAATATCCATGTGCGAGAGTAGTTTTATATCAAGGTGTACACCGTGTATTTATATACATGGTGTGTACCTTGAGATTCTCAATCCTCATATCGACATGACCTAACCTAACATAGGTCTAGCCACTTTGCGCGCACCCTTGCCTGCTTGTTTCTTCAATGTTGCTCGTCTTTGTTCCTTTTTGCTCTCTCCCTTTCTTTGTTTCTCGCGTCTCTCTATTGGATGCGCTTTAGACTCCTTTCGATTCCCGCGCTCGTCCAGGGACGGCTTCAGTTCTCTCTTTATGTCGGAGTTACTCCTACAATGTTCACACCGATCGGCCATTTCACTTCATATTTTGCATCCTCAACTTTTAATAACAACTTTGAGCTATTCGCACAACTCTTTTACAATCTTAAATTTAAATTGCAGTTTGCCTGTTCCATCAGTGATTAATTCTGCTGGAATGAGGCTAAGAGGTGGAGGGGGAAGGTATTATTCCGACTTCTTTCATTGCGAACAACAATCCGAATCATTATCCTTTTCTAGTACTATGAACCAAAAATGATATTCATCGAAAGTAGTTTGAATGCAAGTTAATTAGTGTAATGTTTTACAGGGTGGAGAGAGAGAGAGAGAGAGAGAGAGAGAGAGAGAGAGAGAGAGAGAGAGAGAGAGAGAGAAGACAGGAAAAGAATGAAAAATGCTTGCTGATGGACGGATCTTGGAAACTAACACAGCGCGAAGTGGTAGGTGATTTTTGGAGGGGTATGCAGGAACAAAGGCGGCGAGAAGCCCCCCGATTGTAAGCCTGTTGGCAGACATCCTTGTCTGCACGCTTGTTCATCCGCGGCGTCTTTCTCTTTCCCTCTGGAGTGTCACGAGTGCTGCATAGTGGTCGGTTGCCATTGGCAACCAAGCAATGCTTTGGATTTTGCTGTGCCCCACCGGCGAACCGTGGCCCATACCGAAAAGCCAGACAAAAGAAGAGTAATGCCTAATGTGTTGCTCGGTTGGCATCCCTTGGACTGCTCTAAATATCTATATCTATAACTGTCTCTAACAACTAATATACAAGCATTGTTTTGTAACAACCATCGCGTCTCACGCCTCCGGCTTCGCGCCGCTTTGCCATCTAAATTGTTGCTCTCGGACGCATGCTGATTAACGTTTCAATTGCTTCGCGATCGATTCGCTGCCACAAAATTTGACCTATCGAATCACAAATTTGGTCAATCAGGTCTTCACGCCAATTTTCGATAAATAATTACATCCTGCCGCAAGTCTATAGATTTTCATTATCATTGCCACTAGCTGCTCAAAGATAAATGATTCACGTTGGCAGGCCGCTTCAAATAAAGCCACATTCCAGAAAGTCTCAATTTATAAGTGTACTTTTTGATATTATTTACAGAATTTCATTTTGTTTCCTCTGCTCCTGTCGTAAACAAATCAGCTGTTTTGAGTAAACATTAATTCGACCGAGGTCAATTTAATTTGCTTTCACCTGCTTTCAAATTCTACCAATAGTCATTTTTCTAACGATAGTCAGTTGGTTTTTCTAACAGTTTAGTGTGAACTAACTCATCATAATTGATCATTATTTCTCACTTATTGATCTGAAATATGAATCTTCTATTAAAATAATCATTATAACAAGTACAAAATTCTTTTCATCAGTTTGACTGCTTAACAGTTCTTTTCTTTTTCTTTCTTTTTTTTTCACAAACCGTTTTACAAAGAAAAAGTGAAAGCATGAAGTAATGAGAAAGCTGTGAAATATCAGGGAAATTTTTTTTCAGATATTTTGCTCCAATGAAGTTTCAACAAATTTCAGTGATCACTCAGCAGGAACCATTTCAAAAAATTACTGCGAATAATATGAAGAAACAGATATACATTGTTTGTCAATAAATTTGATTTCAAATAAAACGTCAGCGGATGCGGAATCGCTGAAACTGCTTGAAGGCAAGATTTAATAATCTAACACACGTGTGATTTAGTAGGTCTGTAAGTGTAAACAATAAGTTGCGAAAAGTCACTTTTGAATTGCACTAGCGTACACAACTTTTTTCGAACGAATGTTCAGCAATTAATTTGTCGCTAAATTGCAACACACTGCGCAGCTTTCAAAACGAATGGCTTGTTTCCCGAAAAATGTTACGCTATTTATTGACGAGAACGAAGCAAAAACTTTTTTCAAGAGCTTCGAATTTAATGCTCGGTTGGCCTCGCTACTTTTCGATCGACATTTGTAACCATTTCCCCTCTCAGTCTCGATTAGAATTTGCCTTTAAATTAATTATTAACTATCATTCGACTGAAACGTAATCATAATTGAAATGATTTTCACTTATTCTGCAATTTCAGCCGAGCTGCATGTAAAAGTAGAAACTTTACATAACGGTAGCAAAAATTTCTGTTGAATCATTAAAATCGTTCTTGAAGAGATTAATGCCCAGGCTACTGGGCTATTAGGACAGCAAATTCAACTTTTTCTCTCGTTGAAAGAGCGAAACAGAAGATTTCGAAGAAGACCATAGACATCATTAATGAAGCGAGCTTTATTCTACTCTTTTTTTGTACGCCACACATCACACGAGTGTGTGTACGTAAATGGACATTTGTTTACAATACGTGCTCATGTTTTTGCCAGCGCGATAGAAACACTCATTTGTTGTTCTTATCACAAGCCAAATGACGTCATCGCGAACGCAACAATTTGAGATGATTTCAATTTTTGCGTTTCATTTATGAGTAGACGATTGAATCGTTAGGAATAAATGAATGTGCGATCAAAGTTGCCTATGTTTATATGTAGTAATGACATGAAAACTACGCTATGCGTACATATTACAACATGCATTAATACGGCGATTAAAAGAAACACAGTCCGAATCAAAATTACGGGCAATATAAACAAGACACACGTGAATGAATGAAATGATACAACATGTAAATGTCTATGTAATTGCACAGTGAAAAACTTCTTTTCATTACACGCGATTTGAATGAAATCGCAGCGGTTCAATTTGATTAACGTAAGAGATCGTCAATTACATGACAGTCTTGACACTGTTGTTTAAACGACTTTAAAGAGGGCAGAAACGTTTGTGGCCGAAGGTCCCGTGTAGAAATGAAAAGAAGTCGGTTCCACTGTGTCTTAGGCACTTCTTAATTCCTGATTCAAACAAATCAATTGAATATTTAAACGAGTAATTAAATAAGATACTGTTTTAAAACGGCTTTTCAAAAGTATCCAATAGACTAGGTTTTGCAAATAAATAACAGCCATTACATGACGAATCAATTTGAAATAATGCTTCTGTATACTTTTGTCACAACCGTCTTACTCAGATGTATATACACTCTTGCATCCCACCCCTTTGCAACTACCTATATAGATGCTCTACTACGAATAATATACCAGAAGAGAGCTAATATGTAAAAAGTCAACTAGTTTATGTGTCGGAATTAAAACAATTTTCACTCTTAGATGAGGCAATTCTTGAAAAGTTGCGAGGTCATTGACGAATGAATAATTTGACGAGTGCTTTTCCTTTGAGGAGGAAAGACAAATTCGGGGTTGAATTTAAAGGGTAACTTTTCAAAAATTGCCAACCGAACAATTGGGTTCGATAAATAACCGCGGAGAAATCTGACGACTCACGGAAGTAAACGAACGAGTGAATGTTTTGTTGTTTGGCGTGGAGAGAGGTTGAGAAAAAAGGACGACAAGGTTGAGGAGATTCGAAGTCGAAGGAAAAGCGGATTTTGATTAGAATGGTCGTTTGTTGGTGGAGCAAAAGCTCGAATGAGTTAAAATAGTTGAGGTGAAAAGTTGAGAATCGATATGCGGTGCACTGGGAGTGTATTAGAATGCGAATTTTGGCACGTTCATTTAGCCAGCAATAAAACGTCAGGATTGATAAGTGAAGAGGCAGGCATTTGACTGAGGTTGTGTTTACTCAACTTGTCATGCGAGAATTTGTTTAATGCTCTTGCGTTACTGTCACTGGACGGATCCGAGTTTGATTTATCATATCGCGTCGCATTTTGCTCAACGTCAAATAAAAATGGTAGAGCTGAATACAAGCAATAACGTAAGTCAATTAATAGGAGCGAGTTAATTTGGAAGCGCGGCATTGGATTGGCATTAATGCAGAAAGGAGGAGGAATAAGAAAAACGGATTGTTTGTAAAAAGCAAAGAGTAATGGGAGAAGAAAACGGCAGAGAAAAGCAAGCTATTGTTGGAGCCGCAACAACGGCTGGCGATAGCACAAAGGATATAATAAAGGGTGGTGGATTCAAAATTGGACTCGAAGCAGATTGGACGTGTAACGCGGCGTGTTGGAGGACAATTCGCGGAATCAATATACGAGCGTGATCGGGCCGTTGCATCCCCCGAAGCGTCTGGGTTGCATCTTGTGATCGCGCGTTCAAGTGTCAGACAGCGTGACAAAGAGAGGAAGAGGAAGGCATCGAGTGGACGCAAGCTGTCAGTACGCGCTCGAGCACATGTATTGGTTGCGCCGCTGGCCGAATAATGCCGGAGCTTTGTGAGCGAACGTGTGGACGCACTTCGAGGACGAAGAGCCAGGATTCAACAAAGGATTTACGGTCGCCGTTGTTTCCCCGCGGTTATTAGAAAGCGCTGAGTTTGGTTCTCTTCTTACCCAACAGACGGAAAGGTCGTGTACGGAAACATATCTGGCGGAGGAGCGTGGCCTGGTTGCGCTCACGCCGGCTCACAGTTAAGCACGCTAAGTCCGGTGGCAGGTTGCCCGGACAGCTCGAGATGCCACTGTCGAGGTCGCGCGTCCAATGCCGTCCAAATCGGCAGCAGTTTGCATGCAAAATGGCGGTCGATCCAGTGCTCTGCGCTGCGTTTGTTTCGAGCGGGCGAATGTCAGGTTGCGCGCACTGCCATCACGAGACAAAGGATGCTGCGAGGTGCGACGCGCGCGATGGCCCGAGCAAGCGCTAACAACACGCTCGCAAGCGGCACGTAAAAGCGACTGCGGCTCGCGCCACTCGCAGCTCGCCGACAGGCCGACTCGAGTACCGAGTAGTCGAGTCGACAGCACTCGGCAGTCGGCGTCAGTCGATGCTGGCTCGCTGGCTGGCTGGCTCACTCGCTTGCTATCTCGCTCGCGTCGTTCCGCCGTGCGGCAGCTGTGCGCTCACCGGTCGGCTCGGCGGCATTCGGCTCCGCGTCCTCCCTTGCACCGCCGCCGCTCGACCGACCAGACAAGGAAGTCCCACAATGCCAACCGGCCGACAGAGACCGACGCAACGGGCTTGCTCTGCGCTTGACGAAGCTCGCGCCGAATCCCACTGCGCCGTCCCTCCCCGCGGCCGCTCTGCGCCATCCGCGCCGCTCGGAGAGGGGGTAGCGCTCCACGAGGGTGAGCAGTCGATCAGCCCGCTGCCGCCGCCGTCGCCACCGCCGCGCGCCGCTGTTGGCAGGGCCGCCAAACGTACCGATTCCCTCGCTCGCACCCCCCTCTTCGGATCCAGCTGTCTAACGGGGTTGTTCTCACTAGTTTCACTCAAGGCTTACGTGGATTGCATTATTTGCATCAGTACGCCCTATCTACGTTGACCGAAATTTGTTATTCCCGCGGTTATAACTACGCATTTGCTAAGCGTCCCTGCTAGTATGCGTTGCTTCAGTTTACACCCTAGCGTCGCAGTCTTGTCCGACGCTGCTTACCGCATCTTCTTTCTTCTTCAATGCTTTTCATTAGATCAATTCTAAACACTGTTTCTATCGCCTTCCCGGAAGTTCTTGGATCATCACCTACATCATTTGACGAACCGTTAAAATCTATTTTACAGTTTCCTTACTAAATCTACTAATATTTACAAATCATTTTAATCTCATACTATCGCTATATATATATATGATATTCTTTCAATTTAACATCTAAATGTTTTTAGTAAACAAATTCATGGAAAAAGGAAATGAAATAGTAGTTCCATCTGTGGATGTAAATGAGACTTTAACCTGCAATCTATACATGGTAATCTGTCATCATTTATTACCAGTTACCCGTGAACGTAAAAGATCATTTCTATCGGTAATTTGTGTATACGACTGCACTAAGAAGTGGTTAACACATGTTCTTGAAACCCATACCTAACAATATTAGCCTATAGTAATTTAGTACAGACATATTTAATGAATGCGCTTGTCATCAAAAAGTCAAAATAGATTTAAATGAAAAAACTTTTTGTGTACATAACATCCACAAGTATAACGTACAATGTTGCAAATCAAGGATTTTACTAGTATACATTTTAATGTGCAGTAAATACTGCAGATCACGAACTGTCATTTAGTAGGACAAAAGATGAATAGTTTCAGTAAGGCTTTCCTGTAAATAAAAATATTTATTTCTCATTATGAAGTTTTATACTTAATGTGAAATATTAAGAAATATTTTTAATCTTATAGAAAAATGTTCTGTTTATATATACGATATGTAAAATGAATGAAAAATTTTTAACGAATATTTTAAATTATTGTTAACTATAAACAATTAATAATTGTCATTACTTTTTAAGGCATGCTGTTATATTAGACTACAATGGAAGACAACGGCATATTCTGTTAAGAGTAAGAAAGTTTTTTATTGTCTATAAAGCAAGCGATGATTTCTAGTCGACCTTTAAAAGTTTAAGCTGGTTTATGACCATCAAGAACCAGGTGCAGGAAGTGACCCTTTTTGATTTCTATTTTTCAAAAGAGAAAATTTTCCTCGCATTTGTAATAGTTGATTTTATTTTGCAAATGATTGTGAGTTTGGAATGCGCAAGTTGATGCCCAATTACTTAACATAATATTGCCATATTATAATAATACTATAACCAAACCACAACCATATTATACTTATTTTATCCAAGTCATTACTACGCAACAGCGATGCCATATCTAAGCCACAGTTATTTTTTACTTCATAGTCACTCTACAATCATAAAAATAAGATGGCCCGTAGCGATTACTTTTTTTCTAATTTTCTGTATTTAGTTTTTTCAGATAAACTATGCTAGTATGTTGATCATTTTTCATAATAAAATTATTTGTTCTTCTTTTGTTCATAAATGACCAATAATTCATAAATATTTTTTTTTCTTATTTATTAATATAATAATTGAATATACGAACAATTGTATAGTCTATCGTATAATTAATCAATTCATTATAAAATTTATCAAGAAAACTAGTCAAAATTATAGAAACAAATTAATTTTTGTGTACAATTTAATTGATGAATCAATTTATTCATGAAAAATCAATGCAATTTGCTGAAAGTTTGATATAACCTTCGGAAATAACTATTTATCGAAATCATGATTAAGAGACACGATAATATCTCGTGTCAAGTACAAAGTGGAACACCACCCTTTTTATGCTAAGTAATTTTTGGAATATTTGGACTATTATAAAAGACCATCATTCTATGCATAAATAATTGTTTTGTTTTTGAAAGGGGAAGTAGAGCGTCCTTAAATTACTTTTAAAATATAAATCAAATTGAAAGTTATTAAAATTATGAATTTTTAAAACTTAGATTTATTAGATTTGTAAGATGTTCCTAATATATTATGATAGTGTGATTCATGATTAAAATTTATCCCTACCCGTGGTGAGTTTGGAAGTGTGTAAATAAAGATTAAATTAAGTAAGTTTTAACTTTTTAACTTTAAATAGTTAGATAAGTATAAATATTAGTTTTAAATAACCATAAATGGCATTTCTCAAAAGTATAGATGGTTAAATTAATTTGAATACAATAAAAGTATAATAAATAAGTTTTTGAAAGGTGATGAAATATCATCATTAGTTTACAATAAAATTATATTTAACTCTAAAACATATGAAAAAATCATGTAAACATGGATCATCGATTCTATAACAATTTTCCTGTATAACTTATGTTTATTAACATTAAATAAATATGATATCAAACTTAATAATGTTTATGAAATTATAAAGCTTTATTTTAAAAATATTGTTACCATTATTAATTTAAAATAAACTACCAAGTTTATAATATTTCAATCTTCATTATTTTCAGTTATGGGAAACGGAAATTTTGTTAGTGGTCTTACAATTAATTAACATCCAGAGTTAAGAATTAATAAAATTACCATTTTTCTTGTAAAGTATATAACTTTATTACGTTAGAAAATTAAAATAAACATATGTTTTGAAATAATTTGTTTTCACATATTTCAATGTAAACATTTATGGATAGAAATGTGATTAACATTTTTTTCTTTGTCATAGATTTTTTGGGATATAGATTTATATTAAAAGAATTTATATAAATCAACGGGATAAAAACATACAAGATATGGTAAGTTTAGGTAGGCCGTCATGTGCTGAGCAAAATATTTTATTATTTTATACTATTGTTTTTTGAAATATTGCAGTGTCTACATTAGAATTTGCAAATTTATATTATAATTATTATCATATGAAAGTAATCCATGTCACAAACTTTTTGTTATCTATCATTTATGTAAACAAATCCTATTAAATTGACATAATTTATTTGTTTATTTTAACTTACTGTCATCGTGTATTGCTGAAAAATATAAATCGCAATTTCATACATATTTTACTTTTTTCTTATCACGCGTCTTCGTCAAATGCTTACGAAATAATTATGTTTTCTTTGTTTTCCCGTTATTCTATCTTCGTTGAAGTCATGAGAAGTCAGATGTCTATATTTTTGTTTCATTTATCAGTCAATCAATTAAATTCAACAATATATCGCATATTGAAAAAACTAAAATAAATTATAAACATTTCAACAAATGTTAAATTATTGAAAACAAATTCTATTTTACGAAATAATACAGGATATGATATAACAAATATATTACATTTATTAAATATAAATATAAATTTGATTTTCATTTCATAATTATATCAAATGGTATTTATTTTTTTCTTTTATTTAACACTTTTTTTATTTCTGCAATATTCAATTATATACTGATTAGAAATATTTTATTTTACGATAATTCATAATTTAAATTTTGACTACAAATAAATACTCGTATTTCTGTTTTTTATTATTTTAAATTTGATTTTTAATTATTTAATCA
>JABFQD010000467.1:0-25879 GCA_022817045.1 Psix sp. ZL-2020
ATTTTCTCTAGAATATTATATATCCTCTCAGTATATTATATATAATGAGAGAACAATATGTTCTCTCAGTGAAAATAAAAATTATACATTTGTGAAAAATTAATAGACTTTTAATAAAATCATGTAATTGTATTTTAGTAATAAAAATTACCCTCATAATAAGATTATAATAAATACTTTACAATAATCAGTACTTGATAATTTTTAGTAAAGCTATTTTTTATGACATATATATCAGCCGACATCTGAACTAAACTTTAAAAAAACGTAGATTACATAGAAACTTTAATTAAACACAGCTTAAAGATCTAAATTACTGTTAATTTATCATCTTAAAATAATATCCTATTAATTTGAATAATAATAACTATTTATTATCATTACTACAGTATAATTCCATTAATATTTTATAAAATAAATTAACGATTGTTCTTCCAAATAAAAATATCTCCGATTATATAACTATAAAAACAAGCTACTATTCATACTGCTTTTTGTTTGTTTTTTATGTTAGTATAAATTAAAAATTCGAAACTCTAAAAAGCCGCTCAAAAAGTTTTACAAGACGTTTAAAGATAAAACACAGATTTTCACATTGAATAATAATAATTATTACTAGACTAATTTATTGGCTATATTCGTCAGTCAAAAAAGTGCTAAATTTCTTAGAAAAACACCCGGAAATGACAATTTGAACTCTCACTGTTCTGACGAAGCAATAAATAATCGACCGGAATCACGAAACGTTTAATGGCAAAAGTACGATTGCACAATTACTTCCGCTGGCACCTGATTCTTGTTTCTCCGAGCGGCAATATCACACGACAGCCGATGCATTCAACCATCCACATTCGCAAACATCTTGGACAAACAATGAACATTTTTATTCCGCATTTAGTTGCGGGAAAAGATGTAAGCTCATGAGAGATTCATCTTCAAGAGTCGCAGAGTCTCTCGTAAGATTGTATTAAGTTCCCATTGAATAATTATTCGTCCACATTTTTTCATCCCATCTGCGTTTTCTGACTATCACGACAGAATTGCACTGACGAGTATATTCAATCGTGGATTATTTGACCGCGTTTCAAAGAAATCATGACGCACCGAAAATTGCCTCATCCTGATTTATTACACGTTTTTGGGTTATCGGTTCGAAGCGAAAAAAAATATTTGACGTGAAATTTGTTATCTTGCAACAAACATAGTGAATAGACTTAAAATGGAAGTCGATTTCAATGAGCGAGAAGAATCTGTTTCATCAGGTAGCTCGAGAAAATAATAAATAGAGTTTGCAAATAATTTACAATCGATTGGGCTGAACAAAGTAGTGCCATAAATTTAACTGCACACAATTTTATGAACGTTAATTCACTCATTTAATAATAAATTATTCAATTCCGCTTTGACGTGTTCTCCGACTCGCCCAATAAATTGTTCCATCTTTCAAACGTCCAAAATTTGGCGTTCAATTTTTCTTCTTCAATCTGAATCGCGTAAAAACTCACGCATTCAAAAACTTATACCAAACAAAAAAGTCCATTTATTTGTTCCACAATTTAAACACGAAAAAAGCATCTAAAGAATAAAATAATCATTTCTCGAAGTTAAACATTATTTTTCAAATAAATCATAGTAAATAATTCCATTCAAATGTGTCTACGTCAGACGAAATTATTACGTCTAATAATTCGTATGCGAAAGATTCCTCGCATTCTATTTGGACAAGTCTGGCAACTTCTACATCAGCAGCAGCTCGTTCCCTAATCAAATAAAAAGCCAACACAATGGAAACGCTGGCATCTATTGCGATTACTTGGCTTTTCTAATCTCACACGGAACAGCGCAGGCGTATAATTTGTGTGCTATCGCCGTAGAACAGATATCTTCGACAAAAGAGACTAAGTGTTTTTGAGTAAGCCATTAAAGATAAAGAAACCAGAGAAAGTGAATTTCTATGCAAACACACGTTTTTTATATTAATTAGCGTATTGAAGTGTAGCGGCCAAATGACGTAAATTGAAACCAGCAGAAGCGCTGGACTATTGTTACAACTAAACCGGCGTGTGTCGCAAGTGACTCTCTGTTTCACTAGCAGCACCTCGTGCATGCTAATTTGTCTTTTCTAATCGAGAACGCTGCCCCAAGTGGGCCTGTGCGCGCGCGCGCGCGCGCTCGCGTTTCGGTTTTCACTTTCCATTCGTGACCCGGCGAGTGACCATCCCGCGCTGGCACTCAATTATTCCAGCTGACAAGCCCACACTCGCGTCGATTGTCATTCACAAATGATCGCGCGTTTGCTTTTCGTTCTTCTCTCGCAGCTGTCTCAATTTGGCTTATCCGCAGGCACTTTCTACACAATTATGTACTCGGATTATAAATATATCGATTGCGTCATCGACTGATCATTTCTCACTCCACGAAAACATGTGTATCATGTATTTCGTAACCACCATAACAATTATGGTCAACGAGAATTAGACTCTTTCGTCGTAATTGAGGAGAAATGAAGTTGCAGGTGGGAAAGTCGTAATTGTCTGTTGCTAGTTTCCCGTATTCTGTTTTACGAGGCGGGGACTAATTTGCAGCCGAAACGATTATCTAAGAGCGCACAATCGGGCAGACGAAACAGGCTCGTTTGCACGTTGCGCAAGAGTTTTAGCGCTGTAGAGTCCGCGTGAGAAAGTGCACTTATTTGTGGACGCTGCGGAGTTTCAGAAACAGTACAATATGCTGATTAATGGCTAGTTTCGAGTCAAGTTTATTACCGTTCGAATAAGCAGGCGGCAGACTTTTTAGGTACGGCGAGCCTCGCGCTCCCCATGACGGATGTCTCACGTTGTTGCACACGCCGGTCGGAGTCCTGTACTTGCTGGGTGGACAGGGACCTTCGGACCGCACACGACAAGGCTCCTCCTTTGACTTCAATCTCTCTTGTAGCCTAGAATACAATATTATAAACCATATTAATATGCTTATATAAAGAGCAAACGTTTCAAACTGTGTCAGAAGTCGTCTTCACAAAGAACATCGGTTTCGGCTAAAATTCCAGATTGATTGCAAAAACGGCGCGGTGGAATGAAAGAACATTTTTTCTGCACATCGTGTTAAAGATGACAGAAAGCTTTCAACAAATGCGCCACACAAAAAAGAGAGTATAAGATTCAAATATTTGATAACGAATTACGTAATGTTAAAACGTAGACTTTCGACAGTTCAACCGTTTTTGTTCAAGATTTTGAATCAATTATTTTTTTTCTTTAATAAATAACTATTATTATTGTAATCAATGAATAATTTGCTATTCTACTTTGCTGAATTTTAATCACCCTTGTTGAAAACTTCAATTTATTATCAATGTGTTAGTCGGTTGTTTGAAATATTTATGGCGGAGTAAATTAAAAGTGGTTTATGGAAGCAATTCATTTACTACAATTTGTATTATATTTATAGAAAAAAAGGTAATGCACCAATGTCGATGTTAAGTGCATGTCAATGCATTCGTAATGTTTATTTGGTTTACCACAAAATGCTGACTTAAAAGCTTCGAGATAACATTGCATTATTAACAATAATTTTTCTTTATCTTCGTTTTCTAATTAGTTACTACAAATCTTCATAATTATTTCTACAAATACATAATAAAAATAACACATAATGAAAGTGGTCGTTAAACTGGATTTAACTATTCTTAATTATTGGCGATAAAGCTGTTATTATTCCTAAATAAAATGTACAATTTCATTTATTATGTTCTCTTAATTTCCCACTTCGTCTGCAGACTTTTATTTTCACGATCATGGTTATAGTGATTAGAATTCCATGCGACTAAGGAGGTTTCTTGTCCGACCATTACGGGTCAGATTCCCTTTCCTCAACCTTGTCTCCATATATAATCAATGTATATCTATCATTGCGGTTGCACTACTACTACCATAATTGCGACTGTCACGACCAATACCAGTATGTAACCACTAACCAAGAGATCAGACCGTGATTGTCGAGCAACGCAAGCTTCCTTCCTGCTATTAGTACACGCGAGAAAATACCACGAATACTCTTTTGACTAAGTATCAATTGGAAAATGATATAGCACAAGGTACACTCATCTGACTACTTTTACTATATGATTATTCGGATGTTGTTAATATGCGGAAATTCCATACTATTTATTATTATAAATTTGTGGGTAAAAATGAGATAAATGTGATCCACTTTTATTGATAAGATTATGAGTTATGTAAACCATGGGAATAACTTGTCCATAGAAACTGGGGAAATAAGAAATACGCAGATGTAAAGTGTTCTTTCTATTCATATTTTAAACCTGCATATAATGGAAACTCGAAAGTTGTCTCGAGAGTATTTTATTTCAGAGGTTCAACTAGTTTAGAAATAATCATTTACACATTTATGCAGCTTCCGACTGCACGCGTGACTCAGCATATGTTTCGTTTTGGCTTAATAATGTTATACTTGACCACGGCAATAATAATCTTCGTGAGTGATGAGAGTTGTGAACAAGAGCATGTATGTATTTAATGTTGAAATAATTATTGTAATTATGCAATGTAAATATAATATGTTAACTATAAAATCTACAATGCAAAACTGTACGACCGAGAAATCTACGTGCAAAACACAGTTGTTACTTTTATTAAATGAAACAGTGACGTTTGCTGCGAAAGACTTTTAGTTCAGTATTTTAGTTTTTACAGTGCGGTTAAAAATGTATGAGCTTGAATTTGAAAGGGATTAGAAAAACGAGTCGTAGGTGAGCTTATTTTTGAATAAATTAACGAGACGCGTCCTTGGAATGAATTCTATCTTATTTTATAAAATCAAATATTCATCTCGTGATAGAATCAATGAAGGTGTATAGGATTGTTAAATCAGGCTGCATAATAGATTTAATTTCATCAATGGTAAGATTGACGACGCCAACAACTAGTAGTAGATTAGATGCAATTATAAGATAGGAAGTAATTAATGGATATGAATGAACTATGATTAGTCAATTAATGATCCTAGTTTTTATGTGGTAGTTCTTAGAATATTACTATTGCTGTTGGAAGCAATCTCATCTACGGATAACTTCTAATCATAGGTCTTACTTTAGTTATGTTTAAGTCACATATAGTTTGAGTTTAGTTTCTAGCTTTAATTACGAGCTGAATACAGTTATCAAGTTGAAATTTATTAAAAGAGAAAGATTAAAGTGGACTGCTCGTTGTGTGTTTGAAATTGAAATACGAAAATAAAAAAGCCAATTACAGGACAAAAATATATGTATTGGACTCACCATCCATTCGATTGTAAAGCGAATCTTTCGGCTTCGATGGCAGCGCGACTCCTGGCTTGTAGGTCATGATCTACACCATAGACGTATTCTGAAACAAAAACATATGATTCGTTTCGATAGATTCGATAGAAATCCATTATTCAATGTCGCTTGATTCCGAAGGCTAAATAAATAATACCAGTAAAAGGTAAAAACACGAGACAAGGATGCAACTCTGTTAGAAATTGACGTATGACTACTTTGGTCTTGACAAACGAGTACTTGACACGAATAGAGTCCACCACGAACTATGGGTATGACATGTGACCTCTACATTAGTAATTTTTAATTTTTTTTATTTTATGTCGGAACATACTCGGCTTAATATTCTTGATCAATCGATATGAAATATCGCGTGGTGGAATAAACACGGATCTTTAATGGATAATAACTCTCGGAAATTAATTAACAAATGATTAAGGTTAGTTTGAGAAAAAACATAATGACTTCAACGTGCGAGCAGGAAAGTAAAGAAATTTCATTTTATTTCCAATAGATGATGTTTGTTGATATTCAGAAAAGGTCAAAATATTTGGAACAATTGTAAGGTTTTTTACTGTATGAAGAAGAATGAGTTACAAAAAGTTTCACATGTCTAACAGAATGAAAACTCAAATTTGTCTGTGACAAAATGTGATGTCAATTAAATTGATTTTTTTCAATTTGGTCTCACATTAAATGTGTATTTATCGTTATATATTACTTTTAACTTCAATAAATTGATTCAAGTTGTTTTTTATAAAATTATTCAAATAACAGAAAATCGAAGATCTTATTGATTTTTCAAAAAGTGACCTAGAATTCAGACGTACGAGGTTCTTTTTTGCATACACATCTACGTTTTATTTTGTGCATTTCGTCAAAATTCGAAGATATGAATGTTGTTTCTTTGACGTTGACATTTGGAAATATTTCAATTTTTCATGACATTCACTTGAAAACATGTAACAAATATTTATCATTGCATGAAAAAAATGTTTCTTTATTAGACGTGCAATTTTTCATCTAAAATATGATATGAATAAAAATATAGTTGATTGATAATAAAATACAAATGCGTTATCACGTCTAGCAATTAAACGATTTGAAGATGACGCGATTGCAGCATTCTTCAAATTGTTATCTAAAAATGGATGTCACTCAAAGTTATGCCACATGTTCGTTGATATTTTATTAACTTCAAGACTTCATTTATATGTACAGATATATATCTATACATTTCTGAAAAATATTGATTTCTTATTAAATAATACTTTCTGTATTGCAATCCAGACAAATTTCAATTCAACATTGCATTTACGAATATTCTTACACTTATTTGTTCTCATTTAGAACATATTGAATTCACTTTTTCCTCAAAGGACAAATATTTCAATTTGAAATATTTATACGTAAATTTAAATTTCGCGTTAAATGTTCAACAGATTTCATCTTGTTCGTTTATGAAACATTAAATATTGAAAATAAAAAAATACTTCCAAATAATTAAATGTATTAGTGATTAAAATAGTGTCGAAATAAATCAATTTTAATATGAGCATTGATTTCATCAGCTTTCATTAAATCGACTTCATTAAATTTTGAAATTCAATTTTCGTAATTGAAAAAATGAGTTCACTTGAATTTTGACGTTAATTCAGAAAATATACATTCAGGATTTGTCTCAAGAATAGACTTCAATAATTATATTTCTAATTGCACAGGATTACAAGTACACATTAAATTATAAAAAGCTCATAATATTCATCAAACCCTCTAATTATATTTTAATTGCATAAAAATATGATATGAATATACTTTGTGAGTTATGGCATGCACTTGAAAATGATACCACTTGTCGAGACTTCTTTCATATATGAATACATGCACATACTCGAACTGTTATTACGCCACGATATAATGCATACGTGATGAAGATTCTCTCTTTCATTAGAATATGTAACTTTGTAAGTAGTGAGAGTAAATCTAATAAATACAGGTAAAGATAGCAATTTCAGACAGTTGAGATCATTGAAAGAAATATTTCTAATGCGAATTTACGTCCAAAGCATTAATCAACACTTTATCATCAATCAAGATTTATCTTCTGATAAAAGCTAGATTTCAAACAGCAAAACAATATTTTTCACAAAGAAAGAAATATTTTGTTTTCTAACTTCACGGCAGGTTATTTTTTCATCCACAAATACGATTTTTATTGCTTCTATAATGGAAAAATACATGTCTAGTCAGCTTACCTGAAATGTCGAATTGCCATGACGCTGAGGAAAGTGCAAACGTTGTAAAAACTAGTGATAGCAATATTATGCTCGATCTGAAACATAAATCATAATGTTTGTCATAAGTATAAGAAAATTATACTTTTGCGTGTTTTGCATTAAACGAATATTTTTATTCAACAATATTTATAAATTGATGTTTATGGCAAAAATAATCTTAAGTGAGATATCAAAGGTATTTTTTATCACAACTAACTACAGACATTTAAAATATTACCTTATTATTTACTGATTATGATATCCTCAATAGCATATATCTTCAAAATGCTTTGCGGTATTTCGTTCATTATAAGCATTTAGCAGTTTACCATGTAACAAAAATGTTAATGATTTACATTCAGTGTTTTAGTGAAATTTACTATTATGTAAATTTGTCTATAAATCATTATCATTTTTACATATTGTCAATTGCATAACTCTTTTATTCAAAATACAACATATTTTGCAATGAAATTTCATTTCGTTGTAATTTGTCATATCAAATTTATCATTTGAAATTTGTTCATTCAGAAAAACACGTGATTTTATCTGAATCGCACATGAAGTTATTCGGTATGAAAATTCACTTTTATTCACGTTTATAAATAATGCATTACGTTAGTTCGCGCAATATGGTGAAATGAAAGTGGCGAGAAATGTATATCTTTAAACGAACTGTTCTCGATCGTACTTATGTATGCGATTGCTACAAAAAAAGTGGAGTATCCTTTATCAAAGTCAAGATCAGCGACAATTATTTCAGCGATTCATTTTCCAGGTAATTGTTCATCTAAACTGTACATTTAAACAATACATAAATGAATATTAATACATAACTGGTGTGAAAATAAAAGTTGTAATAACATGAAAGAATAATTTTCATCTGTTAAATAACATTTACGTCTTAAAATAAATGAATCAAATATTTATTTAATTTCAATTATTCCGATGTAAAGTCGACTATTTAAATTAAATCATGTTTTGTTGACAAATAATTAAACTCTATTTGCATATTGTAATTTAATTTGGTATAACAAATGAAAAACAAATCATTATGCTGCAACGAAAATGGTTCCCGTGACTTTTGCCTTTTTAACTCATTAGTTCATCAGTATGAGTATCTATTTGCGTATGAATGCCATATTTACTCGTCTTACAACCACCGGTGAACTCGAGAATGTTTTTACAACACTTTCTCCAGGTAAAAAAAATACAAAGAGAGAAAAATAACAAATGTTATTGAAAGTGCAGAAGCTGATTTTTGATTAATATCATGCAGTTACGACTTGTTAATATTAATTTTGGTATAATGACACTGCATAAAATACAGATTCAAAACACAAAATACCTTTTAACGTGATTGGTGTTTTTAATATCAAAACACTTGAAAATTGCAATTTTTCTGTATGTAAGTACAAGAAAGTGTTTGAAACATTTTGATTTTGTTTCAACTCAAAGTAACATCGAAAATAAAACTTAAAACATTTGAATATTTATTACTATTATTACAATTAGTAAAAAAATTATTAACATCAATATTATTATAAATGAAAAGAAAAGATAATGAAAATTAAAAATAGCCGAGTGATATTCTAAATAGTAGATATAATTAAGTAGAGTAAGTAATTTTATAATTGAGCAAAATTGCAAAATCAGTTGTTATTACTTATTATTGTACCAGCATGTAACTATCGCAGTAGGTTAGTGGTCGAATTTTAAATGTCAATGTAACACTCGAATGTCTGACGAAGCATTGATATGATCCATACATAGCGTTGAGATAGCAATGCAGCCACAGCATTGCAGTAACATGAAAATATTTGCCGGACTAAAATTCAATAAAACTGACCAAAAACATGTTCATCCTGCGGAAAAACAAATGTAATGCAATTGATTATTTGTAATATTCTTGAGATATCAGATTAACGCTTTTCTCCCTCGCAAAGAATGTGTATTTTTCTATATGGTAGTATATTGTTTTAAAAAGTATAATTATGTTCATCCATTTACCTATTTGTACCACAGGAATAATGAGAAAGTTTATTGAACAAAATAAAACCGCATCGACAAAAAAGAGAAAGTTAATTAAGTCAACTTATAAATATATTAACATTGAAGATGTATACGCGGAACCGAATACAAGGATTAAAATTTCATTAGTAAAAATACCTGAAATAAATGACATTCAATGACCCAACTAATCTCATACCAGCTCTCAAGGTATTCAAACTCGTAGCAAAAAAAGCGAGAATTTTTTCTCTCCGGAATTTAATTACAACGCATATTATCTCGACGAAAACAGTAGCTTTTCTATTACATCAGGAACATCAAGATCTATTCGGTGTCAATACTTTTCTAATTTCACTTTCTGTTTAATTTATTCCAATTAATACAATCATTTCGAACAAACACTTCACATACTTATCGACATAAATTAGTACCACATTATCTCAGCGAAACGATATAACTAATGGAACGGAAAATGTAAGGATTATTTTCCTCGTGAAAGAAAGAGAAGAAGAGAGACAGAAAGAAAAATATGTTTCTGTCTCGCATATGCAAATGCGCTAAGACTGAAAGAATTGTTTTGGTTGTTATAGAAGAATCGTAAGATTTCGAGTTGGTCATGTGCAGACTTACACTCTCGCGTGTTCATTCACACACAGAGCCTATGTAATTTAGTGTTAGTGGGTCAGCGGAACCGGGAGAAATCTTTCTTTGGAATCCACGCACGTGCACTTTTGTGACCATCGGATTTTTTGTCGCCGTTTTTGGAACTAATATTGCTTTTTGCGCGCGGTTATTAGCGGATTAACATTCATTTGAATTCGGCGATAAAAAGTAACTTTTGATTTCAGAAGGAATGCCGGCTCGGTAGATGAGGATAGAAAGTCAATGGCGGAAACTGCTCGAAAGCATATGGCTTCCACAATTCGAACAAAAAAGAGAGAGACAATACTTGACAGTTGTGGGACTAAATGAAAACGATTCGCCGGGAGATGAGATTCAAAACGTTAACTGGCTGAGAGTGCTCGTAAAGATTCGAAAGTATTCGCGTTTCTTTTTGAGGTCAAGGTAGTTCAGGTGGATAGTTCGGAAAGCTGTTGGGATTTTCGTCCACAGTTAATTGATCGTTATATCTATTCCACTACACGATCCGAACTTTTGTCTTGTTTGTCACGCTTAAAATGTGTCATTGGTTATTATTTGTGCTCGGCACGATAAAGGCAAGACGAAATTTATCAATGCATTTACACTGACTGCGGAAAAAGTTCAATTCACATTTTAGCAATTTCAGCGCAATCGAACTACTTTTTGTGAAATTCAATTGTGAATAAAATCCAATCAAATTATTGTTAGATGAAATCTGATTCGAACCAGAACAGATGAAAACTATCTTTTGTCAAAACGGATTTCTTTGTGAAAAAATTTAATATCGGAGTCAACATAATGAAATCTTTTCTTGTACCTTGAATTCATTTATATTTCATTTTGCTTTTCAAATTCTCAGAATTATTTTGTAGTCATCAATTTCAACAAATCATAACTAATTGATATCTAAAACCGACAGTCCAACTAACAAAACTGACACGGATCGTAAACAAGTTTTCATGGCGAATCATATCGGATTTGACATTATTTATAGAATACAAAAACTGTCAATAAATCACGTGATTTTTCACTCTGCATCCTTTATGTAAGCATTTTTTGACTCTCCATCAGATATTCTGGACATTTTTTTAACATTGAAAATCAGAATTATATATTAATATCAAAAATAAAATTTAAAATCAAAAATAAAATTAATGCGAAACATTTTTATTCATCCGAATCCAAATCAGCATAACTTATTCAACTATTCAATCAACAAAAATCTGAGTAGTCAAAATGACCGAAACTTTCTCGCGACAATTAATTGACTCTAATAAATAATAAACTCTTTCCAAAAGCGGCAATTTTTAGGCAACCAACGTGAACTGATTTATGAGTCGCCTGGACGACAAACATTCCACATCGTCACGCGAGTCAAAACATGAGATTTCACGGTGAAAAGTAAGAGTACTTGTGGTTTCGTTGGTATAAAAGTGACGAAAAGCAGCACAATTAATGAAATCATTTAGAAAACTGTTTTTGACCGAGAACAAGTTTCATTAGAGTAGACGACAATTTTTTTGGGTGCAAAAACGACGGAAGAAGGATCCGTGGTCTGAATGGATGTCGCGATCATTAAATTCCTGCAGGTAATAAACTATACGGTAGAAAGACGCGAGGAGGAAGTGACCGCGAAGCTTGTTGGTGAAAGTGGTGTGAAGTGTTTCTTGACAGCCTCTGCACTTTTGTACGGACAATCTGAACAACGCACAGAAAAACTTGGTGTTCTTTTTAACTCGCGACGAAGGTCGTCTCGATTACGATAGCCAAGAGTTGCCGAACCCTGAACGCTTGAACAGTCATGTGTATTAGCGCAAAGCGTACATCAAATTTTCCTTTACGTTAAAACTAATTTTCACACGAATTTCAGTGCAATTTCTGCACACATCTTTAAAGTTGGATCATTTTTTCACCTGTTTTTTAGTTTTGCTTTTTACGGTCATTGAATCTAACGGGAACAGCTGTATTGAAAATATTTTATTTCGCTGGAAAAGTGGAGTATTCTTGAATATGGAAAGAAATTACTCATTCATTTTTCACAAAATTTGTTGAGTAAAATTGAACTTTGTGCATCAATTTATTTTAAAGTAGAATAGCTTTGTTCAAGTTGAAATAATTAGCATAATTGGAAAAAAAAAGATTATATGTAATGTTGGAATGAATAATGAATGGGTAATGGGGAATATATATGATATCGTTATTTGAAATTGAAGACAGGAACATGATTTTAGTAATTTGAATTTATCAGAATCAGATTAAAGAATTTATTGTCCTAACACAAATTGACAAACATTTTAAGATTTACATTTTTTTCAAATACGTGATATCTTCTCTAAACACACAACTTTATCAACATTTTATAAATACTTATAATTTTATACTTTTCGAATTTATAGGCCGCTGAGATCAATCAAGTAATTTCGTAATCTGTAAAGATTTCCTTATATCATTTAAATTTTAAATTTAATATGTATAGATTAAATTTATTAGAGTCATATTTTGGGTCTGGAAAAAGTTTGAAATTAATTATTGCAACAAATTCCTACGAAAAATCTCACGTAAGTTAAATTTATAGTCACGATATTTTTTTCTTACACAATAAGCTACAGGGCACTGGCAAATATTTATTTCACGAATTGTGAAACAAATCTTGCGATATTTGCAGGTTGTTACTATTGTCTGCTATGTTATAAGTGACTGTGTACAAGCAATTATATACCTCCATTAATGTGAATACAAAGCTTTTACTAGTTTCACTTAGAATCGAACAAGAAATTTTACATGATTTTGTATGTAAGACTTGTTAATTATTGTGCTATTACTGAATAAATTAAGCAATTAAAAAGAATTATACATTTGAATGAAATTCATTTCAGTTTATTCGACCAAAAGAATTTCAAATATATTTTTTGGAATAAATCAACATTTTAAATTTGTTCAAAATATATATATATATATATATATAATGAACAAATTACACTCTAATAAAATATTTGTTTATGCAAGTGACGAAAAGAAAAAAAATGAAACAAGTTGATAAAATTGATCATTATATCATTGTAGTTAGCAATTCAAAATGTCGATTCAAGTCCACAATAATTCAAACTAAACTAGTATTAACTAGATTTGCGTATGCGTATGTACTATATACATAGAAGTGACCCTGTAAAAGCCAATTTCATAGAAAATTCGACTCAACCTCACAGAACAGCATTTATGATTCGAATATATTCAAATGATACGAAGTTTCAATTTCAAAATTATTTTTACTGCCATTAATTTTGATGGATAATGTTCATTCATAAAATCGCACTTTCCAAATAAATTTCTTTATACGAAAAAAAAAAGTAAAAAATTCAATCCCAAACATAATAATGACTAAGAATATTTCTCTCAATAAATCAAAATGACAGGCATTATTTATTTATTTGTATTACACTAATTAGATACTAATAATTTACAATAAAGGTAAACAAGCAACGCGACAAAAGGCAGAGTAAATGAAACAACCTAGAGCAATAGGTGGTGGTATTAAAGAAAGAATTAATAGCTTTTAAAAGCGGCTAATTGATGGATCGAAAAAGGTCAAAGTCACATAGATGCTACCATAAATGATTGCGCTGTACGCACACAAGTACTCGCAACAAAGCTATATTTATTCCTCATAAACATATTCTTATTAGATAAATAATACTATTTTTAAGTTCACTGATCTGTTTTCCGATATTCAACATTTAGCGGTTTCTTTTCCATCACTTCTATACCTATGAAAATCAAACCTTTCAAAAGAACCACCGAATTCAAGCGGCAATTAAGATTGAAACAATGGTACGAAAAGAAATCAACTTGTCCCCGATATTCTTATTATCTTCCGCTAAAAGTAAACAATCAATTCAGCGTACATGAATACTGGAATCTTGAGACCAACGAATTGAGCAAAGAAAGGTTTTTCACCTCTGGGGTTTTTTCTAGACGCCGAAAGAAGAGTTCGACAAAAAAGGATTTCCCGCAGATAAAAATGGCCTCGATTAGCATAACTGATTAATCTGAAATTCCCCAGACACGATCGAATCTTTGGCATTTTATTTCTCAGACGACTGGCATTCGCCGATGACGTGTGAGCTGAATGTTTTTCATGTCAAATGGATATCAGTTTACGAAGACAATGACAAGAATCTGAACACAAAATTGGGTGTCTTTGATGAAGAATGAGGAGAGAATAAGATACGGTACAGGTGGTTCTCCTTGACTCCTTCGTCATCCATTGCTATCCTGGATGGATATTCCTACTGTTACTTAACCATTCAAAACGGAGGACAGAGAGGAGGGCAGACAACATGTATGCAATAAATAAAGACGAGAAGAGAGAAAGGGAGAAGCATCCACTGACAGTCAACCGATTATTTTATTTTGTAACTCATATGTTAAGTAAATGATGATAACATGTTTTCGCATCTGAAGTATATTACAATCGATTGTTTGCGTTATTTCCATAATAAACCATTGCAGTTACTGCGAAAATATTCACTGCAATGATTACGATGCAGAAATGGCAATTATATTCCTTGTCTATTAGTTCACCCAGCTGAATTAAACGTTTTGCTCTGGAGATAAAGTATGAATAGATCATCTTCGTATTAGAATAGAAACGGCGAATCGAGGATATTTGAAAATAGTCATTTGTTTGGTTATCCGGCTTCTAAAAGTGTAGCAGCAAAAATAGTTTCTTCCTCGACACTTTTTCGGTTTATAATCAAAGAAGAAAATTAGACTCGGAGATAAGTAACACAACAATTTCAAACAAAATGAATGGTTAGTCTAATTATTGAGTACAAAGAACAATTATGATGCCCGTTACAACTATACAAACTAGCTTGTGGTTTAGGCAAATGCAGTGTTGAAACACTTGAAAACTACGTCTAAATTAGTCGCGAAATAAAAAAGAGTAAATAAAACAGTTTTATTCGAGGGATTAAAAATAAGTGTTTTCAGGTCATTTAAATTAGTTACGAAGCAACGTTGATATTTTACATATAATGTTTTGCTGGTTTTTAAGAATGTTAGTAAATGCTTTTTATGTCACTTGGGAAAAAATCAATTTCAAGGAAATATATGCTGTTTATAGATATTTATAGTCTGCATTCGTCAAGTGCTCAAAATTATTGACGTTTTTCATTGTAATTAATAAGAATATATTTACATATGTAAGATTCCATTTCGTATTTTTAGTTTTTTGGAGTTGAAATTTGTGCCTTGTCAAAATAAATTCTTATATTTTACTACTAAATCAATTTTTTCCACTCCGAAATTCGTAAATCCATATCCTGTTGACACGAATTAATAGGTTATTATTAATTAAACTACTGGGTTTTTCAGTGTTCAAGGATGTTTAATCGAAATGATATTTCATGGTTTTTTGTAGATATAAATCGACGCGGAAAAATAAACTCCGATTTGGTGGGAGATAAAGTGGTGTAACTCTATGACATAATTTATACTTTTTACATGTTTATAAAATGATGGTTAGTTCATTGCAAAGTTACATTTCAATTTCGTCCGTTCTTCCTCTGTTTAAAGGTAACTTTTTGTTTCATCCAACGTGTCTTTCTCGGTTACAAATGAAAAAATGAAATTACGTAAAACTATTCAATTATATAAAATCTTCATCGGAAGATAATTTTAAACAATTCCAAGTTCATCGGCACAAGTTTGCCTGCGTACAATTATCCTCATTTTATCTCATTTATTACCACGTGTAGCAGAATTACAGTATATTAACACGCTCCATGACTTCGGCTGTATAATACTTGCAAATGCAATTACAAATCTAAAAAACATTTGAGTCATTAAGTTCATTACTGGACGTAAAAAATGCTTCATTTTCAGGCAGTTAAAGTTCACCAAAAGTAGAATTGAGAAATTGCTCGCGCACACTTCACTGCTTTCGTATCAGTCTAAAAATTACACGCGTTATGTAATTATTACACATTTAAACAGCGTTCAAATGCTCTAAAATTATCGACTCGAATATTCTGGCAAATTGAATTGCACAATTGGCTGCTTCGAATTATTGTTGGAATAAATATTAATTAATAATAAGAAGAGGGGTTTTAGATCGTGTGAAAAATTATGGATTAACGGTCTCGTTTAGTAGAGTAAGAATGAAGGTGCAGTTTCGTGTTGAGTACATTCACTTTTGTAGCATCGCAGAAACTTTGACCTATTGTTTTTTATTTATTTATTAAGAGCCGATGATCAGTACTTCGAATTACGAGTCGTGATAGGTTAGTATTGTATTGAGTTGTAGATTGCCTAATAAATACATGTTTACTATGATTCAATGTCCTGCATTGTTTTGGCTTACACAAATTATTGATCGATTTAGATATTCTTTGTTACACAATGCCAGATGAAATCTTATTTCATCAGGAAAACTTGGTCAAGTTAAGCACGAGCCTATTCTGAAGTTGATCCACATCAACTTACAACGACAAATTCCAACGTTACAATCAATCGTGTAAATGTTGTTTTGCAAAATAAAACATTTTCGCAAGATTCAATTGGCCTGCTGTTGTAATTAAAACACACAAATTTACCATAAACAAATCATAAATCGAGCATCGTATATACAATAGAAGATAGCTTTTTCAATTTATTTGTAAATGCTAGGTGTAATTAAAAAGAATTCATATTTTATTTTTATTGTTCTAAAGATACGATGGCACAGTTGAATATCACGCTGCAGAAAAAACGGTTGTAAATAATTGCGTTTTATGAGTGCGCTAGCTTTACAAGTATGAAAAAAGAACGAGGTGCACTAGACGAATGGAAATGCTTGACTACGTTATTGATAGTTGAAAAGGTTGTCGCTTAGAGAGATGAAATTGTCGAATTTATGATTTTTTCATGCATTCGTTTTTCCCTTTAAATACTATCATACGAATTCCGTATTTTGAGTGTAATATTTGTTACAGTCAATTAACTTGAGTCTGTGTAGAAACATTTATTACAACCTTATTAAAATTAATTGCTATACAATTATTCTAATAATTTCGATTCACACATGCTTTCATACAAAGGCGAACGATTTTTATCAATCTTCTGCACACATAACCTTGACCTACGTAGGAAGAATATGTTTATTTATTAGTTGCTTCTTCGAATATGAACGTTAAATGATGAACTCCGCAATTATACGGTAACTGAAATGAGCAAGAAAACACAAATTGAGATATTTCTCGAATGGATAAAAAGGTCAATTTACGTATTTATTCGTTGCTATAATTAATTCAGCTGGACGCATCACAAAAGTGTGTGTCGGTGAAAATGATTTTTTTCTGAAGTTGCTTTTAATGTTCAGCGGTTTCAAAACTGAGAGAAAACTGACCTGAAGTTTTTTGTTATGTGAAAATTTAAGTGAAATGGAACAAATCATTATAAATGAGTGAAACGTAACCAGTCAGCAATAAAGAACACAATTTTTTGACTAGATTCAAATAGCGAATTAAATATCATATGTTTGTATACCAAACTCAGCAGATGAAAGTGAATGGCATACAAACGATCACAATCTTATTCGCATCAATAAACATTTAATTACTGCTATCATTCACACGATTAATTAATTTGTTTAACTTATTATTTCAAATGACGAGCCCGAACGTTGTTTTCCATAATAATTCAAAAACGGTGTCCAATTATTCGCAGCATAAACTGCGAATTCTGTTTTGCACGACGAGATATGAAATGCCGGCTGCGCAGGTGCACGAAAGTGAAGTCACATAATAACAAAAGTGTGGACGTCCACTCAAATATAGGTCGATATTTTCAGATGAACAAACTTCCCAAAATCATCACTCGATCTCTAAAGCAAAAAAACGAATGAAATACGTGTTTGTAAAAATAGTGAAATTTCTCTAAACCATTTGGACGCGATGGACATTTGCGCGATAGAATCTTTGTCGAGAAATGAAGTTATTGTAGTAGGTAGAATTTGCATGAGATGATGATAGCCATGTCTTCTTGTTAGATTGCAATATTTGCGAAGCATTTAGCATTCGTTTTCCGAAAAAAAGCAATTCTGAAACCGAGCACGAGTTTGAAACGACCCTGTCACGTAACTCAACAGATTTCACCGAGGAGCCTCGCGTTTTGCTTGAACCCGGTTATTTGGTCTTTCTTACACCTCCGCAATTTCTCCCATGACCGTAACGCCACTGAAGTTTGAAAAAACCTAGATTTTATTATAACGGGAGCGAAATTTATATCGCATTATCTGCCGATCTCTTTCTCATCGTCGATTTCTAGACATTTGCAATAATTAAAGAAACACTATCCATGCTTATTGCCTTACAAGATCACAAAGCTAGGTTTCTAAACGGCGTTCTGTGACTCGCTCCGCTTCTCAGGTAGCTTATAAAAGCCATAAATTAGCAGCACTTAATATTGCATTAATCTATCAGTTGTACGGAACATTATTCAAATTGTTTTGTTAAAAAGTAAAAGTAAATGATCGAGATTGTTTTACATTCAAAATACACAAACAGCGATCAATCGATTACGCCGATAAATGAACTTGTCAACTGCATATGCATTTCATATTTGAATTGCAACGGATCGACTTACGACCCATGCAATAAAATACGTAACGTTTTACAGTTTTATCTGTCCGAATCGGCCTTGCTGTAACTGATATACGTGCGAGGTGCAGCGTGGTCCAAAAGTGTGACATTGGTCACGATGTCACGAGAGGCTCAACTTTCACCTTTGAGATTACGCGAATGTTCGCATCCAGTCGACTTGTATCGACGTTACATCACTTACGAATACGCAAAGCAAAGGCCAAATCAAGGATACACTGGTTTGGCAAGCCGGTGGTGAATATTCTGTCGCAACTCACCGAAACAAGTGTGTCCTCTTCATCGTCACTAGTGGCGAGCCTTTTGCACGAGAGAAAACTCAAAGTTTTCGCGAAAGCCGGAAAATCATGGAAAATTCTTCCTCACTGACATTTATCACAGTGACGATTTTGGCACGACATCGGGCCCACGCTGTTCGCCTGGCTGGGATCCCTCGAAGAACCGAAAGCAAAAACTGCTACGCGTCACACTTCCGGGGAGTGAAATCGAGAGGCTGGAATTCCTCGAAGGTGAATGAAGCCAGCGGCAACGACAACGAAAGGACGTCTTTGCTTCGGAGACGATGAGTTTAGTGGGAGGAGAAGGAGGAGGCTTCTACATCGGCAAAGAAGAAGAAGAGAAAGGCTCTTGTGGTCGACTGGTTAGGCCACTGTACACGCGTGTGTCACGCACTTCTCCAGCCGTGCCGGCGGTTGGACTTTTGGTAGCCGCGAGCACCGAAAGCGAATTACAACGGCTCGAAGAAGAAGAACGGGCTGACCAGCACCGAGCGAAAGCGTCGACACGTTCGGTTTCGTACGAACCACAGAGGAAAGACCGGTTGCATATGGGCTCTCGCACTTGCTAGTACTTGTATTTACCACGGTACACCTTCTCTTCTATGGATAAAAGTACCCCACTCTTTTAGTAGGCCCCACTATTTCAGGCACTCTACAATTATAACCATATTGCTAGCACAGTTCGACTATTCATATGTCTTCAGACACAATTTCAGGTGTCGCTTCTAACACCTGACATAGATTTTCGTAAGGCTCAAACTTGCGCCACAACGGACCGTTCTATTACAGAGCTGCAGGAGCAAATCTTTCCTGCCAAATTTTTGGCTTTGAGTATCATTTTAAAAATTACGTTATTATGATGTAAAACGTTTATAAAAAGAATTCGTGATTAATTATGCAAATCAATTATGCAAAAACGAGTGTCGCTATGTTTTTCCATATTTACTGCTCGCTATTTTTGTGTAATAAATTTGCATCCATTTACCTATTAGGGACAAAAAGTTAGAAATATATTTAAATAGTACTTTTTTCGTAGGAGAAATAAATCAATTCTGGATATCCTGCTATACATTTAAATAAACATAAAAAGCTTATACAATTTCTGGCTGCCCGATCCGAGACCGCCTGTGATGTTTATTTTTAGATTGTCAACAACAATTTGTTACTTCGCGAAAGAAAATTCTTCATTTAACAGTCGAATACTTCGTTCAGAATTTTATTCAAGCAACATGACAAGTCATCGCGTTTTCTATAAATTCATAAATAATCATTTTCGCACAGGTTGGAAAGTCGAAGTTGTTTTATGATTGACTTTTTTCCTCCTTTGTTTAACTAACTTCACGATAAATTCACTTTGTAATTACAATAAATTTTGTTTCTTTAACAAACCAGACGATAACAATATTTTTAAGAATTAAATTAGTTAATTATAACAAAACTAAAAGAACAAATTACAAAAAGAAACAGAACATTTCTAAGTGTCCATGTCTCATATTAGGTTCAATGTTGATACTCATTTTATTCTATGAAATATCAGACATTACCATGCTTAATTGTGAAATTAAGATATTCTAAATAAACAATATTCTTTAAATGTTCGTGACATACATCTTTACAGCTTTAATAGATTTAATAAACAATTATACTTATCGTTGTAGTATTCTTCTTAATCTCTTCTCCTAAATGAGTTTCGCAGTTCTGCCGTAGAATTTTGCGATTTAACGAGGTTATCACGTTTACGTGAGTATACAATGTATGTAACAATCTTACATATTAAAAAATAAGATAAACCACTTGCAGTTTGCTTGCGAGTATGAATATGAAGTCATATTTGACCGCAACGCTTACAGCAGTCAAGCGAAATCTCAGGAGTTAATTTTTCCACAGTCAGACATAACGTCAACAATTCAATTTAGTCTGAAGAAATACCATATTTTTGCAAACTTCTTTTCTGCGTGGAATAATTGTATAATAAATTTTCAATAATCCAACTGTGGAACATATTTTACATTGTGAAAAAATGCTAAAGAAAGTCTACAGAAATGATAACGTTATTTACATCAAATATTATTTTAATTAAATTTTATGTAATTTTTCATTTTTAATTTTGATATTTATTCACTATACACATGATTCAGTTATGGTTTTTCTATGGTAATTTGAAGAAATAACTAACCGTTAATATTTGGTTTACAAACATTATTTCAGATAAAACATTACAAAAAGATAAACAATAATAAAGATAAAAAATGTAATCTTGTCGAGCTCAAACAATAATAATATTATCACCATAGAAACATGTGACTTTTGTTAAACATAATTCAAAAACAAATGACCCATTATGTTTATCAATAATCTTTGAATTTAAAAAAACAAGTTTGTCAATTTCACTGTAAAATGACGAAGAAATAGAGTTCATATGTTTGAACGCTAGAAATCATGCTGATAAACATATGTTGACACTCGAGAAATTTCACTATAACGAGAAAATCGTTCGCAGAAGCTATTCGAGATATCTTCGATTAGCAATTTCCTGCGTTCTATTCATTGAATTGGCAGAACATTTAATATAAAAGTGGAAGAAGAGTGTGAAAAAATGCGAGTAAAAAAACGCGACTTGTTGGATGCAGTTTGAGAGTCATTTACTACAGAAACGCAAAATACTCGTGTTTTCAGCGTTCCAGAAGACCAGGGATATGAGGGACGTAACAAAGTCCAGAATCATAAGACTCACTTCTTCAGTGAAAGTGCTGAAGTGAGATACTGTCGTTATTTTATCTCCCTCGTTACAGATCTTCCATAATATGATTAAACGTTCAACTGTCAAGTGATATGCGGTAAACCTGAACGAGTTTAAAAAGCTGCACAAAAACTATGCACAAATGAAAAAATCTAATCTAACTCAGCTCATTTGCATTTCAAATGCCATAATTTTTCGCGGTAACTCATGTGCAGTTTTAATTATTCAGTATGAAATGCTTAATTTGATCATTTTTGTTACGTAATAATGTGATGTAAATAATTGCATAACAAATTTCAACTAGAAAAGATTTTCCCTTAATTTGTTTATGAACGTAATCATAATTATCTTAACAATTAACAAGAGATACATAAATAGTCATATGTAATATGTGTCGCTATTTATTATGGTTAATATCTTTAAAAATCGTCATTTTATTCAAATGAACTTTTAGAAATTGTATAGTTTGCAACAAAACCAACGCCGGATTAAATTGTCGGCGCTTTTTGTTCGCTGATTTTGTTATATTTATTGTAATTGTTATAGTGTCTATAAAACAAAGAACTATATAGATTTTTGCAATTCAAATTATTTCTATTCAAAATAACGTTTCGAACATCACGTTTCACCCATTGCATTTGACTGTGTTTTAAATTGTAAGTAAAGAAGAAATCGATTTTTGCCCAATTTTTACAGTAGAATTGTAAAAAACAAAATGATACATTCGATGCTACGCAAGGTTTATTATATGGCGTATATAAACGTCGCTGATTAGTGGTGAGTTTGAATGAAATTGTGTTTATGTCGACAATGTAATAATAATATATTGGATTTGAAATGTACTTTTTTAAAACTAAGTTTACAAGTAACAGGAAAAAGATATCAAGTTTTGTTTCTCTCTCATTATTAAATAATGAAACAAAACATATTATTGCAATTTCATTTTTCCTGTTTTCATAATGTTCAAAAATCGGCAAACTAAAAGTACTTTTTCCTTTACAAACGTTCATAAAGCTAATTTTCTTTTTAAGAATTTTGAAGTATTTAAGTATTTATTTATAGTATTTTTTAATATAATTTAAACATTATTTTTTGTATTTGTTATATGTTGAGAAAAAACGTCTATATCTTTACAATTGTAGACTATATTTTTTAGAATAACTTTTACCAAAATCGATATAACTTACATATACAACTAAACTTACATATCATAATTTATTAATACGATATAAAATATTCGTAAATTTAAAAAACCACTGTATCTTCTATAGAGGTTGAAACTAACACTGCAGTTGCATATTTATTTTTCATATCCAATGATTTTAATATATTTTAAAATTTTATTTATGCATTCAATTTTTTTCTTCATTCGTCAACATTTCTAACTTTATTCAATGTTATTTCCAATTATATTTGTAAATTTTAATAACACGGAGATATACATCCTATGTTAAAAAAGTATAGGCCTATCTTTTAAACATACAAAATTCGAAAATATTTGTTTTGAAATATTTTTCAAGCGTAAGTTACATTTTATATCCTCTTTTTAACAATTTATTATATATTCATTTTTAACCATTTCTAACTGCATCATTAGAAAATGAAGCATACTAAAATATACATCTTCAAATTTAAATTTTAAATTTCGAAAAAAGTCAATAAATAACTAACTAACTAATTTCAAATTGATAATTAAATTCAAATATCTATAGGAGACAGGAAGTAAATTACAGAGTAATAAAAGTATTGTGATATATTATAAAATAATCTTATTTTTATCAGTCGTTTGAAAATATTCTGCACTTAAGTTTATTCAGTATTTTGTTTGTAATCTGTGCATTCATTTTGCATGTGTATTCATGCGTGTAAAGTAAAACGAGCGCGCTGATTACGAATATGATTTTGCGTTTTCATGAAAATTTCAAACTATTTTTGTAAACACATGAGAAGCATCGAAGATTTGTATGAAACTCATTTCACTATTGATCATTTGTTTACATTTCAGAAATTCGGATTGAAAAACCAATACAATGTATTGTTAGTAAGATTTTCAAAAACTTCTAAATTATATCATTGTATTGAGTTTTTATTGATTTTTTACAAATAATTAACACTAAAATTGAAAGTCGATCAAATTTAAGAAATCTTTATTCATTCTCAGGAAATACATATATGGTTTTAAAATTTGTATATTTTAAAATTTAAAATAAACAAAAATAATAAAATAATAAAATGAAAAAAAAATTTGGTTGATGTATACATTTTGATGACATGGAAACAAGATTGTTAACATTATTTTGTTATCATATAAAGTACATAAACAAATTACAATTTATAATTTTGATAAAGAATTTATTAGTTTTCAAAATACCGTATTTGTTTTTTATTATGGACAATATTTATAATCATAACGTTTACTTTGATACGAAGTGTTTTTTTAATATCTTACCGGTACTAAATTCATGAACTAAAATACACAAAAATGTTACATTTTAAACAAAGACTCTTAAAACATTAGAAAAATAATATTAAGTTTTTCGCTCAAAAGACACGCATTAAAAAAACTACGTGGAAATGTTTTCAAAAAGAAACCCTTAAATATGCAGTTTAGTCACGTATGATGTTATGCAAATTAATTTATCAGATGTATTTGCGGACATGGTACTGCTCTGCATTCTATTGTTCTGTTTTAATTAAACAACATGGATCATTTTCAAATTTTTGAAATAAAGGCATTCGAGAAATTCACATACTTGTGCAAATTGTCTTACCACGTCGCTTTCTCGTTTTCATATCCGGAACAAATATTAACTCATAAAATCATGAATTACATATATACGTAACGCGGAATTATTACTGTTAAAACAATGTAGCCAGACAGTTATCTTTTTGTATCATAACTCTAATAAAAAATTACATATTACTTTTTGTTGAAACATTACTCATCATAGTATATCCGTGAAATATTCAATCAAATATTATTTCACATTGCACAATATTTTCTTCCGTATTTATTCCATTCAAAATCAGTCCACAATAAATATATATTTGAAAAAGTTAAAATAACACAAAATATTTGCTACTATTATGCGAATAAAATATGTTACGGTAAAATTAATTGTTTACTCTAACAAAAAATAACGGTTGGATGAATTTGTTCAAAATTATTTTATTCCACTAATTATACATATTATGTTATAACACGCTTGCAACGTTCAAGCTCGAAAACTGACCTCAGAAAAGGATGGTATAATTACATCTTAATTAGAATTTTAGAACACCCTGAAACTATTCCCTAAACTTCCTCTATTACAATGGAATCTAATTCTCATACAATTATTTGACCTGCGAAATATATAACTGGATTGCAATTTTAATTTTCAAATATTAACACAGACTAATTCGAAATATTCTACCTGCTTTTCTAAAGACATTTAAACGCAGTCTACTTTACTTTCTCAGCTTTTCAACCCTGCGACATTATAGTGCAAGAATATCGCGTGGATAAAAACTGATTAATTTACCTTAATGTAGAAGAATATATACATAGCGACAAAAAACTATTTCGAAATAAAAGTGAAAACATCGTTCATTTCACAAAGTAGAAATTCATTTGGCGAAAGTAAAATTTTCATCCTAAAGATAATATTAATATTCAGTTTAGTCTTAATATATGCAGGGGCATCAACGCTTACAAAGGAATAACTAGCATGGAAATTCCGATACGAGTTTTTATTCGAATGTCTAGTAGTATATTTTATATATGGTCGAAATTCCAATAATATTTCAGTGATAGTCTGAAATAATTTTGAATACGCAATAAATATGTTATTACAGCAAATAAACACTTCGATATTTGAAAATAGTGTAACAAATATTAATAATAATTATGTTATAATAAATATTAATTTAATATTAATAAATATTAAAATAATTAATAATTTTTTATTATATTTTTAATTGTAAGTCCAAAA